>CAUYRH010101737.1:0-44898 GCA_963574655.1 Perodicticus potto | reverse complement strand
CAGATTTGATAAATAGGTGGATACTTAGCACCACCTTGATGGGCACTGATGATGTGGCTGCCATGTGACTGGCACTTTGCTAGACAGTGGAGGTCCCTAGCCCCAGCATCTGCTCTCAAGCTGCAGATATCACAGAGAAGTGCAGTATTGATTGGCTTTTGGAGAGTCTGACTTGCCACTGGCTTTAACCTTGTGGACAGCAGCATGCCTTTCTGCCTGCCTGCTGCCTCAGTGGCCCTTTCAAAGCATTTGGCCATGAACATTTCCAAAGCAGTTCCAGAAGTGGTAGAGAGGCCGGAGCTCTGGGAGAGCAGTACTATTTAATTCAAAGGTGATGACTGAGTTTGGTAATGAGAGTAAAAAAATCATGTCTGTGACCTTTTGTCAATTCGTAAGTAATCATTAATAAGATTTGAATGGCAAGTGAGAGAGGACAAGGCAGCATTGTAGAGAATATTAAATCTCTCGACAATGGGCCATAGAAAGTACTGGCTAGGGCCCTTTTAGTCAATCTAAATTAATCCCCTAGGATTCTTTCAGGCACACCTAACATGATGATTCTGCTGAGATCAGGGCCAGAGAGGAACATCAATCTGAATGGTCAGGATTTTGATCCAGTGACTGAGATAATTCAATGTATGATCAGACACATGTCCCTAAAAGCTGGAAAAGAGTTTAACATTCACTTTGACTTGTCCTTGCTTGATTTTCCCAGGTTTTCTTTTTACTTATGGTGAGGTGTTAGGCTAATTTAGATAGAGGTTCTAGTCTGGCTCTGCTGTTGACTCAGTGACCTGTCAATAAAGTCCCCACAGGTACATTATGGTACAGGAAGAAAGCTAGAGGCCTTGAGGGTGAGACTACATTGAAGTGGAATCCTGGGTATGCCTCTTCCTAGCTGTGTGACCTTGGACAATGTAGGGAACCTTTCTGAGCTTCATAGTTTTCAGAAGGCTGGATGAGGAGGGGTGGTAGGGACAAAGGCAAGCCTTTTAGCCCTCAGTCTTCTGACCTGCAATGAAGTGTCTTTTAATTTCTTCCTTTGTTTTGGCCAAAGCCCCCAAGACCCTCTTCTACCTCTGTTGGGGGAAGGGTGTTCCAGAACCTCAGTTGTCTAAGATGGCTCCAACCTTGCAAAGGGAAGTTAACACCAAGACAGGCTTGCACCAGCTGCTTAGTCTTTTCTCCTAAGGATTAACACTGGAATTCAAAAGAAAGGGAGAGGGGGCTTAATGGAAAGAAAGAACCAGCTTTTAAAACACTCGCAGAGCCCTTTTATCCCTTGCCTTCTCTTTGGCCTGAGCTGGGCCCACATGCACATGCTCACGCACACATTCAGACCACGCAGCGGGGCCTTTCCATCTATTCAGTTTAGAGTGAATGCCAGGCATTGTTGAAAGCAGTAAATATGTTAGGCGAACTACAATGTAAATAACTTTGATCTGGATTAACTAACTGTGAACTGTTTAGGAACTCTGGCATGAGCATCTCCAAGATTACTAATGGTTACTGAGGGTGACAGGAGTTCAGGAACAGATAATTCTTTTAGTTTCAATAATCATCTCTGTTAGGGTGGAAATACTCAGTGGGTGCTCCGTGCAGGATGAGAAAAGAATTTCTCTAGACCAGTGATTTTCAACCGGTATACCACAGAAATTTTTAAAGACCATTCATTAAATTATTTTCAAAAGAAGTTCAAAGCACAGTAAGTATATCCTTTTTTTTTTCTTTTAGTCTTTTTTTGATCAACATAATTTAAGTGTGTCCTGGAAGTTTAACTTGGGTTCATGTGTGCTGTGGGATAAAAAGGGTTGAAAAACATTGCTCTAGACCAAGATTAGGATAAAAAAGTTTAGACTTTATTTTATTTTACAAAGAGAGAAGAGACGGAGTGAGAGAGGGAAGACAGTGGGGGAAGGGAGGTGGACCAGAGCACAGTGATGGCATGGCATCCCAGAGAAAGAAAGAAAGAATGCCCACAGTTGAGGTCAAGCTTTTGGGTGAATTTAAGGGGGCACAGAAAGGTAACTGCAGCCAAATTCACAAGATACTGTGAATGTGAATGCTGTGTCTTTCTTCTTGGCAAGAGTGAAGACAGACATTTTTCCAGGTGTTTCCAATCCTGAGGCCTGATTGTTCATGTTCCATTGTTCATCCAGGGACACTCAGGAATCCTTGAAGCTAAAGGAATCAATTCTAAAAGATAAAGGAGCTCGTGAATGTCAAAAGAAAGAAGTTGCATTTCCTTTTGTCTGCTGGGCTCCTCAGTAGTTTGTGCAAACAGAAATGGGGAGAGGGAGGCTGCTAGCCTGACAAAGAAAGAAAGCAGGCACAGAGAGATTGATTTGGTCATTACTGAATAACTATGAGTTTATATTTTTCCTCATTTCACTATAAAGACCAACCATCCTTGCAATCTCTCCACTTACCCTACCCCCCAACCTTATACGCCACAATAAGGCATGCAAAACATGACTTACTAAAGGCTGCTTTCATTCATCAAATCACTATGCTAATCATTGTTAGGAATAGAGAAGAGGGGAAATACAGGACCCTGATTTTTATCATTTCTTTACTTATTTATCTGAGACAGAGTTCACTCTCTTCCCTGGGCTAGAGTGCCATGGCCTCAGCCTAGCTCACAGCAACCTTGAACTCTTGAGCTCAAGTTATCCTCCTGCCTCAGCCTCCTGTGTAGCTGGGATTATAGGCACCCACCAAAACCCCTGGCTAATTGTTCTATTTTTTTTTTTTTTTTTTTTTTTTTTGCAGTTTTTGACCGGGGCTGGAGTTGAACCCACCACCTCCAGCATACGGGGCTGGCACCCTACTCCTTTGAGCCACAGGCGCCACCCTAATTGTTCTATTTTTAGTACAGATGGGGTCTTGCTCCTGCTCAGGCTGGTCTTGTACTCCTGAGCTCAAGGGATCCTCCCTCCTCGGCCTCCCAGAGTGCCATATCACGAGGTGGCGTGAGCCTCCACCTCACCCTGCCAAGACCCTGATCTTTTGTATTAGCAATAACAATTGCCGCTGACGGAAGGCCCGTGATGGGTCGGCTTCTTTCCTCCTCTCAGCCTCACAATAACCCTGCAGAGCCCCAAGTTACAGATGAGGAACTAAAAGTTCAGAGAGGAGACATGACTGCCCAAGGTCACATGGCTTCTAAGTGGCGATGTCAATCTACGTCTCTGAGTCCAGAGTCTGTACTCTTTCCATTTTTCTGTGCTGCACTCGAGAAGTAGGCCACAGAGTGAGGCAGCCAGGCCTGCACTGAGCAGGGTCAAAGATCACCCCATTTCCCTTGGGACCCAGAGTCTGGGAAGAGGGAGCTGTTTTTTTTAGCTGCTCCACACCTTTTCTTTCTCCTCAGCCTATATAAGAAATTCATTCTTCTCTTGTTTGCTTGTCCAGAGAAACGGGTGATGAAACAAAGCACACTTGCAGGTGCCCTGCTTTGCTTACTATAAATAGCTCCCTGTCAGCCAGTTGCCACAAATGGCATTTTACAGGGAAGGCAACCAGTTTGAAATAAACCCTAACCCTCAGGGCATCAATATTCACTTGGCGTATGCAGCGTTCCCAATCTATTGCAGGAGGGTAGGAGTGTTGAGATTTATTTTTTAATTTCAGATTAATATGAGAGTAAAAATGTTTAGGTGGAGTGCTGAGATCTTGAAGCCAAAGTGTTTTCATCAGATTCTTTATGTCGTCCAAACCCTTGGTCAAGGGATCTACAATTAACCAGAAACCTGCTTCTTTGCTTATGAACCGGAAGGCAATAATGACTCAGACCAAGCTACAACGGAAACTGAATATGGGCTATGTGCTTTAAGCATTTTCATTTCATTTCATTTTATTTTATTTTATGAGACAGAGAGAGTCTCATTTTATCACCCTGGGTAGAGTGCCATGGTGTCACAGCTCACAGCAACCTCAAACTCTTGGGCTCAATCAGTTCTCTTGCCTCAGCCTCCTGAGTAGCTGGGACTATGGGCATCTGCAACAACGCCTGGCTATTTTGAGAGACGGGTCTCGCTCTTGCTCAGGCTGGTCTTGAGCTCAGGCAATCTCCCCACCTCTCAACAAGCATTTTTATTCTCACATTTCTCACTCATTACCCAGGGCTGCTATTTGCTCTTTCCTACCTTGTTGGCCATAAAGAGTTAATGTTCCAGGAAGGGGCCGGCCTGCTGTTCAAGCTGACCCGGAGTTCAGGCACATTTGTATTAAAGTAAAGGGCAGACCATCCTAAGAGGACTAAAGAGGGAGGGGGCATGAATTTACTCACTTGAGCCACTTTCATTATTTTCCATTAGTAAATAGCAGAATAATTGATTGTGGATCTATTTAATTAGCATAAATGAAATGACAGTTTTATGGGATAGAATGCATCTATTGATTTTGGCTATGTCCTTTAACAAGGATAAATGATCTTTTGAGAGTTTTTGTAATCAAAATTCCTTTTGCTGCAATGCACAAAAGGGCTGTGGGACCAGGATGCTTCGGGGCAAGCTGTGGGAGCTGGGCAGTTTAAGGAGGCAAATGGTGTGCCAAGGGCCTTGTGTTTCTCATGTGAAAGGAAGAAGACTGGACCTGTCTCCACCATTAGTTCATGGTCACTGGGGAGAGAGGGCCTAAGTGCCAGAGCAGAGAGGGGTTAAGATCTTGATTCCCAAGCATGAGGACCTGGGAGCTTTCTCTGTTTCTCTGGTCAGTTCGGTAGGCCAATTGTTGAGGCCTTTGCTGTCAATTGCTCTAGCTGGTCTGCTTCTGGAAAAAACTGGGCATAGAAAAATGTGGCCCTTGTTCGGAGAAGGAGTAGCATCCTGGGAGTAAAATCTGAATGCAGGGACAATGCACTGCGAGTCAGGAGAGCAGGGGCTCTGACACAGGGGTGCATTCCTCCAGTTCTTACATTGAAGCAGGAGCACTAGGT
Source organism: Perodicticus potto (assembly GCA_963574655.1). Lineage (NCBI taxonomy): Eukaryota > Metazoa > Chordata > Mammalia > Primates > Lorisidae > Perodicticus > Perodicticus potto. Next base: position 39,959 of record CAUYRH010101737.1, on the reverse strand, counting down.
GCTCTGAGCTCTGATAGGAGGCAGAAATGCAGTGGGAGTGACATTTGCTGATGCTCTGGCTTTCTCTACATTGTTCCCAATTTGACGTGAAAGAGCAGATACAACGTCCTTATTCCTACTCAGAAAAATGTGAGTCCCGGCACAATCAGAGCTGAAGCATTATGTGAGGACAGGGCTCAGTCCTGCATGTGCTGGTCCAGCACAGGGCCTGGAGTCCAACCGACCTAAGTTCAAATCTTAGCCTCTCAGCCCTCCTACTTTTTTGGTGTGCTGTTTTGGCAAGTTAACTTTGCTTTCTTAAATTCTGCTTTATTTTTAAGAGACAGAGTCTCACTCTGTCTCCCAGGCAGTGTAGTAACCAATTTATAGCCACTGTAACTGCTAACTCCTGTGCTCAAGTGATCTTTCTGCCTCAGACTCCTGAGCATCTGGGACCAGGCGGGTACTACATTGCTATTTTTTTTTTTTTTTTTTTGTAGAGATGGAGTCTTGCTATGTTTCTCAGGTTGGTCTTGAACTCTTGGCCTCAAGCGATCCTCTCACCTCAGCCTGTAATCTCGTCCCTTGCAGAAATTGCAGGCATGTACCACCATGGCCAGCCCACTTTGCTTTTTGTCATGGCAGAAATGGATGTAGTAATAGTACCGATTTTACAGGGTGGCTAAAGGAATTGAATCCGATAGCCAGTGTCAAGTAGCTATCATGGAACCCAGTGTAGAGTAGATTCTCAGTAAACCTTCCTCTCTCCCAGCTTTCTTTCCGTCTTGCAGCTGCCATACTACCTTGACCATCCCATGTTGGAGCACTCAGTGCATTGCCCTCCTTATTAATCTAAATACTTCTAGGTCTGGAATTAGACATTTTTGGAAAGTTCCCCTGCTGGTGCCCCCGTCATCTGGTATACTGCCAGCTCACTATTGGCTCCCACACGTTTTGAGGCGCCAAAAGAAGAGTTCACAAAGACTGACATTTTAATGATGACAGAAAACAATCAGAGAATAGTTAGGTGTTCTTCGAAATTCACTGAGCTGCCGTGCTGGATTTAAATTCACTTCTGAATGTATATTTAATACCTAGTAAATTCAGAGGGTTGTGAGCAGCTGGGGAGAATACTCAGTGGCACGTGTCATGGGTAAAGCACAAGTGGTGGGGGAGAGGGATGAGGTTGGCAGGGGCAGCCAGCCCTGAGGCAGCAGTGACCAAGTGTACGTAAAATGGAAAATGACCAAGAGTCAAACCATGATGCCAGACACGTTCCTTGGCAGTGTAGGATTACATGCCAAGCCAGTAAAAGCCACGCTAGGTGCACAGACAGGGCTGTTTCCATTGCCCCCACCCCTCACTCCATCTGCGCTTCCACAGCTCCTCGTATATCTACGGCTCCACTCGGTCTCTGCTCACCTTGCATCATTGTGATTTAGGGAAAAGGACCTTACTGCAAGTTGTGGTGCCCATTGAAGGCTTCACGATGACAGAGGCATAGTTCAGAAGTAGATAGTAAAGGACTGGAAGTTTTAGAAGTAGATAGTAAAGGACTGGAATTAGAGGGAAGGCGGGTGTTCACATGGAGAATCTAGTGGAAACATAAGCCTGGTGTCAGAAATGTGTACGGCATGTTGAGGGCGGGCGGGCGGTGGGGAGGCGTCTGGGGGAGGGACAGGACTGTGAGTTCCACGGGATGACTAGAATGGGAAATTTGCAACCCAGACTATGCTTGCAGTCGCACAGCTGTCCCCCAGGCAGCCTGGCATTCACGGAGGCTGTGCTCTGCCAAAAGGCTGGGGCAGGGGGATTGCAGTTAGCTAGGAGAAAACAGTTCCTTCTAAAGAGCTTTGCTAGGGCTCCCCATTCCAGTTAGAAACATATGGCGCTGGCAAGGGTCTCTGCTTTATTTTATCTGAACCCAATGCTTAGCCTCTCCTTGCTGTAAATTGCTAGGGCAAAAGCAAAAAGGCAGCTGGCCTGCCTGAAGGAGTAATCATTAGCTAATGCTGCCATCTCCAGGAACCTGCCTGCTAATAACCAGCACACAACAGGCCTGCTTCAAACCGGCTGCCCAGACAGGCTCCTCCCCTGATCCCAGGCTGGCCTGGCTTCTCCAGCCTGAAATTTGGACAGCTGAAGAGAGGGAGTAACTGCCCAGGGCTTCTAGAGTCCTTGACTGCCACCTGCCTTCTCTTTTCTCTGATTTCACAGGGATGTGTAGCAAAGTCTGTCATTCAAAGCATGAGGAACTCCTCGTATTAGTTTACTAGGGCTGCCGCCACAAAATTCTGGGTGACTTAAATATAACCAATTTGTTTTCTCACGGTTCTGGAGGCTAGAAGTCCAAGATCAAGGTTGTGGCAGGTTTGGTTTCTCCTGAGGCCTCTGTTTGACTTGGGGATGAACACCTTCTCCTTGTGTCCTCAGGTGGACTTTCCTCTGTGTGCATGCCTCTCTGGTATCTCTTTGCGTGTCCAAATGTCCTCTTCTTATAAGGACACTGGTTAGCTTGGATTAGAGCCCATCCTAATGGCCACATTTTAATCACTTCTATAAATGCTCTATATGTAAATACAGTCACATTCTGAGGTATTGGGGTACTTTAACATAAGAATTTTGTGAGCACCATTCAACTCACGATATTCTGCATATAGTTAAGAGAGTACCCCAATTCTTTCTCTCCCTGGACCTTTGCTTCCTCATCATTACAATAATGGGTTGGAGCTAGAAGCTTAGAGATCTTGTCAAAAAAACAAGTGATCAAGTGATTCTATGAAGTACAGAAAGTTTTTAGACAAGAAATGTAAATTTGTGATGACTTGCTAACAAATGGTTGTTCCCAGTCCAGACCAATTTCTTATTCTGAAAGTGAACTGATGTAGCAGTTTCCTTATATAATTTGAACTTGCCCTACATTTTCATTTGTTTCTTTAATAAACAGTTTTTATTGCCTTATGTATGCCAGGTGCTAGGCTAAGTGTGAGAGAAAACAAGCTGGGTACATTAGATTAGTGGTTCTTAACCTTCCCAATGACACACGGCCCATTAATACAGTTCCTGTGGGTCGTGACCCACAGGTTGAGAACCGCTGCATTAGATCATATCTTCTAATGAGTTCTTACTATAAGTTTAGATGTGTTCTGCAAGAAATTTTTGGACCTCACAACAAAAATTGAGTTTAACCATTCCTCTACTTTTAACAATGGGTTTGTAAGCATATAGCTTGAAGGATTTAACTCCCTATACAGAGTTCTCTTGTCTATTTATTCTTTCATTGATTTCTGTATTCCATGAATAATTTAAAATAAATATCCACAGTGTGCCAGGCACTGAGCTAGGTGCTGTGGATACTGTGCGAAATGAAACCAGCAAGGTCGTTAGAGTCCAGAGCAGTGTTTTTCAATCTTTTATATCTCACAGCACACTTGAATCCATAGTTAAATAAACTTTTGCGGCACACTTAAACTCTGGTGATTGAAAATGACGGTAAAGAAAAGAATATACTTACTGTTCTTTGAACTTCTATGATCTCACCTGTGGCTCAAGGAGTAGGGCGCCGGCCCCATTTACTGAGGGCGGCAGGTTCAAACTCGGCCCCGACCAAAAAAACAATTTTTTTGCAGCACACTTAAGATCCTCTAATGGCACAAGAGTGTGCTGTGGCACACCAGCGGAAAGTCACTGGTCTGGATTGAATCAGAGGTTATAGTGTTTATTTCATCAAATGTGATGACTATATAGTAGAAGATATGTTGGATAACAGCACGCCCAGGTTTGCTGATTTTCCAGAAGGATTCAGCACATGGTTGTATCAGGACTAAGATTTATCACAGCAAAGGGATACATAGCAAATTATAGTGCATCCATTTTACTAGAGGTCCTCTCTCTAATTTCAAGTACAACATCAACATTTAAATATATTCACACCCTCTCTGATTAGAAAAAAAAAAAAAAAAAAAAAGATACCTTCTACCCAAAGTTCTAGCTTAGGCCTATGTGTTAGTAATCTACATACACATTAAAGGCTCATAAGGTAGATTTTAATTGCAACCTATTTGTTGCCGCTATGATTATGGGCCTTGACATTTTGTCAGTTGGGAGTGTCATGATCAGAAATCCATTTATGTTTTGGCAGCATGATTTTCTTGTTCCTAACCAGAGTGAAGAAGAATCTCTTAGCTATTTACTAAGCAATAAGACTCAACCAGTCCAGAAAACAGATCAATCAGCTCTATTCAGACAAAAGAACACCTTTACCCTGGAATCTGATCAATTTTGATTAAGTCAACAAGAATACTGCTATTTAATAAGCTGAACTATTCTTTTTTTTTTTTTTTTTTTTTTTTTTGACACAGAGTCTCACTATGTGGTCCTCTATAGAGTACCATGGTATCACAACTCACGGCAACCTCAAACTCTTGGGCTTAAACTATTCTCTTGCCTCAGCCTCCCAAGTAGCTGGTACTACAGGTGCCCTCCACGATGTCCGACTATTTTGTTGTTGTTGTTGTCATTGTTGTTTGGCAGGTCTGGGCTGGATTCGAACTTGCCATCTCCAGTGTATGTGGCTGGCACCCTCGCTGCTGAGCTATAGGCGCCGAGCCAAGCTGAACTATTCTTATTTACTGTCTAGTGTACTTAAGCAGAACACATCTCAATTCTGTTTTCATATTATACCACTGAGAATTGTTCAAGTTTAACGTGAGGCGTTCCATGAAAGAAAAATTTACTTTCACCAAGTTGCAGACTCAAACATTGTCCAAATTTATCCACAGAGCTAGAGAAGTCGGGATGGTTATAGGATCCATGTACTCATCTCAAAGTGTCTGGTATCTTACAGTTTGACATTGTTCACTGTCAGCTGACTTAGGCTCTCGTGGAACTCTAGCATGCTGACAGCATAGACATTTGGTAAATCAGATATATCCTGATATCTGTGTTGTCAAAAGCTACAGTATATCTCATAGCCATCAAAATGAAAAAACAGCACTCTACGAGGGCAACAAAGTGAGACTCTGTCTCAAAAAAAAAAAAAGAGAGAGAAAACACTTTTAGAACTGTGATTTTATTTCTTCTAGTAAAATACTTTTCTCCATATATTTGCTATCATCTTACCTAGCAGTTAAAGCTGAAAACCTGACAGTGCCTCCTTCTCTATTATAGGCAGATAAAAAACAGCTAGGAAAACAAACCACAATCCAGATAAGTAAAGCTCTCCCTGGCATTTAGCTTTTGAAAATGACAAAAATGCAAGACTGCTTGAATTCCTCAGTGCCTGGAACAGTGCTTGGAACCCATTACACTCTCCATAAATACCTGACGAATGAATGATTGACTGAATGGGTGGATGGATTAAACACATAAACACAAAACAGTGATGGCAAAGTATGTGAAAAATGAAGCTGATCTGTAACAAGGTGAGTTATCTCAGTACCTATTTCAAATTTTAACGTTCTCTTTATGTTTCAACTTAAAAATCATCAATAAAAATGAGTTATGGAAGGTGGTGATTCAAACATGGATACCTTTGATTCTTTCTGACAATGAGAAATAGCCTCAAAGGATGAATGTCTGGAAAATAAATTGTTTACAAAAGTATATTTCAGTTTAAACCCATGGTCTGTGCTTCGGTCCAGACAATGTGAAGAATTTGTGTACTACGAGTCAGCATAAAATTGAGAGGCTAGGAGCATAGGCTCAGGGGACAGATAGTCCTATGTGTCATTGCGTGAACTTCAGGAGGTTGGGGATAGTGAGGACTTATCTCTCACTATCTCTAGACCAGCTATCTATAAATTTTCTGATCAAGTACCTCTATCTGAGTGTGCGTATTTATTTGTGTATAAATTACGCTTATGCATACATCTAATAATATATTTTATATTTTAATTGTTTATATTATAAAATATATACAAACACACATAAAAAGGATGAGAAAAATAAATATAATTGGGATTCCAATACACTCTTCATATATCCAGTTGTCTCACCCATTCCTGAGAGTCACGCATCCCACTTTGGAACACTTTTTTTGCATATTGTGCATTGTAGGTACTCAATAATATTTGTCAAATTATTGAATACATTCAATTCAGAGGTGAACATGAGTACATCCTACTATACATATTCTGGGCCTTTGTCATCCATAAAATGGGATAATTATGAATAATAATAGCTATATGTGGGGATTGTGAAGAGTAAATGAAATAATCTATTAAATGTTAATAATTGATATGGTGGTGATGATGGTGATAATGGCAACCAGGGTTAAATCTCTACTTCTTACATGCAGTTGTTTAGCCCACACGCTCATCATTATCATTAGCTTTGACAATGGGTACACCTCATAGATTCCAGTTGATAAGAGGAATTTCATACACAGAATTTTGAAGGATGTTGTAGAGCAGAGTGTGTGCACAACAGCATGTGTTTTAGGGTCACACCTGCATCCCATAAGTTGTTAGAGGAGAGCTTGTGCACACTGCACCCTGATAAGTTGTTTAAGGGGTGCACCGGCACACTGTTAAGGTGATAGAGGAGAGCTTGTGCACACCTGCACCCCGATAGCATGTTAGAGGGTATCTTGTGTGCACCTGCACCCCGATAAGGTGTTAGAGGAGATTTGTACAAACCTGCACACCCTTAAGGTGTTTTAGGGGTGCAATTACAGTCAAGGTGTTGGAGGATATGTTGGGTGAACCGGCACCCGCTTAAGGTGTTTTAGGGGTGCTACTGCATCCCAACGAGATGTTAGAGGACATCTTATGCACACCTACACTCCTTTAAGGTCTTTTAGGGGTGTACTTCCACCCCAATAAGGTGTTAGAGGAGATCTTGTGCACATCTGCACCCCATTAAGATGTTAGAGGACAGCTTGTGGGCACCTGCACCCCCTTAAGGAGTTTTATGGGCACACCTGCACTGCAATAAGGTGTTACACAACATCTTGTGTACACTTGCACCCCAATAAGGTGTTAGAGGAGATCTTGTTCACACATACCCCCTGATAAGGTGTTTTAGGGGCACACCTGCCCACCGATAAGGTGTTAGAGGAGATCATGTGCACACCTGCACCCCGACGAGCTGTTAGAGGAAATCTTGTGCTCACCTGCTCTCCGAAAAGTTGTTAGAGGATATCATGTGCACATCTGCACGCTGATGAGCTGTTAGAGGAGATCTGTTGCACATCTGCACCCTGATAAGATGTTAGAGGAGGTCTTGTGAGCACCTGCACCCCGAAAAGCTGTTAGAGGAGATCCTGTGCACACCTGCACCTTGGCAAGGTGTTAGAGGAGATCTTGCGAGCACTTGAGCCCAAAAATGTGTTAGAGGAGATCTTGTTCGTACTTGCGCCCCAATAAGTTGTTAGAGGAGATCTTGTGAGCACCTGCACCCCGATCCGGTTTTGAGGCGATCTTGCTCACACCTGTACCCTGATATGGTGTTAGAGGACTTCTTGTGCACACGTGCACCCCAATAAGGTGTTTTAGAGGCGCACCTGTACCCTGATTAGGTGTTAGAGGATATCTTGTTATCACCTGCACCTCATAAGTTGTTTTCTGGATGCACTTGCACCCTGATTAGGTGTTAGAGGAGATGCTGTGCGCACTGCACACCGTTAAGGTTTTAGAGGGGATCTCGTGCACAAGTGTACTCTGAGAAGGTGTTGGAAGAGTGCAACTGCAACCCGATAAGGTTTTTGAGGATATGTTGTGCACACCTGCAGCCCATTAAGTACTTTCAGGGGCACGCCTGCACCCAAATAACATATTGTAGATGTTGTGTGCCCCTGCACCCCATTTAGGTATTAGAGAAGGGGTTGTGCACACCTGCACCCTTTAAGGTGTTTTAGGGGCACACCAGCATCCATTTCACACGTTGTAGAGGAGAGCTGGGGCACACCAGCACTTTAGGGCATTGATTTATCCTTTTTAAATGGCTGATTCATTTTTCTTGGGATATGTGTGTATGCATATGCATGTTATGTGTTTGTGTTTATACACACACACACACACACAAACACATATCACCTTTTTAAAATCTACTTGTGAATTGTTGGGCACTTCGGTTGTTCTACATCTTTTTTTTTTTTTTTCTGTAGAGACAGAGTCTCACTTTATCACCCTCGGTAGAGTGCCATGGTGTCACACAGCTCACAGCAACCTCCAACTCCCAGGCTCAGGCAACTCTCCTGCCTCAGCCTCCCAAGTAGCTGGGACCACAGGCACCTGCCACAACGCCCCGCTATTTTTTGGTTGCAACCTGGCCGGGCCGGGTTTGAACCCACCGCCCTCGGTACATGAGGCTGGCGCCCTACCCACTGAGCCACAGGAGTCACCCCGTTCCACATCTTTTTAATTGTGGATTTTTTAGCAATAAACAGTTGATTGCAGCTGTATTTTTCATAAAATGACTTTTCCTTTGTGTAGGTAGTGGGATTTCTGGATCAAATGGTAGGTCTACGTTTAGTTCTTTGGGAAATCTCCATACTGTCGTTCACAGAGGTTATACTAATTTCAGTCCCACCAACTGTATGTAAGTCTTCCCTTTTCTCTGCATCCACTACAACATCCGATGGTTTTTTTGGACCCTTTTTAAAAATGCAAACATGAAACAAAATTTATTGAGGAAGACAAAGGGAGGTTTACAGACTAAGAGCAAGATAAAGGCTTACCGATGAAAATATGTTCGCCACGGACAGTAAACGGGCCTTCATCACCAGGACAAGTAGGCGAAGAGGCCTGTTTTTGGACTTTTTAATAAAAGCCATTCTAAGAGGGACAAGGTGATATTTCAATGTGTTTTTTAATTTGCGTTTCCCTAATGATTAGTGATCTTAAGCATTTTTCATATGTTTATTAGCCATTCATCAATCTTCTCTTGAAAGGCTTCTTTTTATGGTTCTTGCCCGCTTTTTAATGTTTTTTCTTACTGATTTGCTTGAGTTCTTTGTAGATTCTGAATATTAGCCTTTTATTGTATATGTAGCTTGAGTATTTTCTCCCATTTTGTATATTGTCTATCTATTTGCTCTGTTGATTATTTCTTTAGCTGTATAGATGCTTTTTAGTTTAATCAAATCCAATTTATTTACTTTCGTTGTTGCTATGATTGCCATTGGTGTCTTAGTCATAAATTCTTTGTGTGGACCAGTATCTGGAAGAATTTTTCCTACATTTTCCTCTCGAATTCTTATGGTTTCATGCCTTATGTTTAAGTCTCTTATTTATCTTGAATTAATTTTTGTGAGAGATAAGAGATAGGGGTTCTGTTTCATTCTTCTGCATGTAGCACTCCGGTTTTCCCAGAACATTTTATTGAATAGGGCTTCATTTCCCTAGTGTGCATTGTTGTCTGTTTTCTTGAAGATCAGTTGGCTGTAAGTGAATGGTTTTATATCTGGAGTCTTTATTCTGTTCCATTGTTTTATTTTTCTATTTTTCTACCCATACCTTGCTGTTTTGGTTACTATAGCCTTATAGTATAATTTGAAGTCTGGTAATGTAATGCCTTCATATTTCTTCTTTTTGCTTAGGATTGCTTTACCTATTTGGCTTCTTTTCTGGTTCCAAATGAAGCATTGAATAAATTTTTCTAAATTTGTGAAATATGAGATTGCTATTTTGATTGGGATTACATTTTAGATAGTATGCACATTTTAACCATATTGATTCTTCTGATATATGAGCAAGATATATTTTTCCATTTGTTTGTGTCATCTGCAATTTCTTTCCTTGATGTTTCATATTTATCCTTGTAGAGATCTTTTACCTCCTTGGTTAATTATATTGCTAGGTATTTTATTTTGTTTATTATTTTTTTAATTTTTATTAAATCATAATTGTGTACATTGGTGCAATCATGAGGCACAATGTGCTGACTTTATATACAATCTGAAATATTTTCAGTGAACTATTTAACATAGCCTACATGGCCTTTTAATCACTATATGAAGACATTTATATTCTACCTTTAGTAATTTTCACTTGTACCCTTGTAAAATGCACCGTAACAGAAGAGTTTTTCATACAGATCTTATATTTAAGTATTTAATCCATCTTGAATTAATTTCTGTATGTGGAAGGTGAGAGATATGGATCCATTTCATTCTTCTGCATCTGGGTATTTAATTTTCCCAGCACCATTTATTGAATAGGGTTTCCTTTTCCCACTGTATGCTTTGTCTACTTTATTGAAGATCAGTTGGTTGTATGTGGCTTTATTTCTGGGTTTTTTATTCTTTCCCATTGATCTGTATGTCTGTTCCAGTACCATGTACTGTGGTCCCAGTACCAGTACCGTGACATTTTGGTTACTATCGCCTTGTAATATAATCGAAGTTAGTAAATGAGATCTCTTTGTTCTTTTGGGTTAGGATTACTTTGGCTATTTGGAGTCTTCATAAAGGTGAGCTTCCTATCCTTTGAGTGTCTATTTGTCCTTTTTTGTTTTTTGTTTTTTTGTTTTTTAGAGACAGAGCTTCATGCTGTTGCCCAGGCCAGAGTGCAGTGGCATCATCATAACTCCCTGCAACCTCAAACTCCTGAGCTAAGCAATCCTCCTGCTTCATTCTCCTGAGTAGCTGGGATTAGAGGTCTATACTCACCTAATTTTTCTATTTTGTATAGAGATGGGATCTTGCTCTTACTCAGGCTTGTCTTAACTTCTGACCTGAAGCAATCCTCCTGCCTCTCACAATACTAAGATTATAGGCATGAGCTACTATGTCTGGCTGATTTGTTCTTTTTATAAAAGGAAATCAACCATACATATCACTCACTGTATTGAAGGAAAGATTAAATTGGTACTGGCTAAGCACCACTGGCATCATACTAAGGATTCATTTCAGCTCAGAAAAAGCTTACATTCTGCTCTGACCTTTCCTTATCTTAAAGAACTCCACCCACACCCACCATCCTATTTCAAATAAAGAATATACCAAAGTTTTCACACACTTAGTCTTATTTAAAGCCAAGCAGAGGTGCTTTGATGTAAATGCTGAGTTTTCTATTTTTTGTGGATAGCTTGACCTGGCTGCCTTTGTTCTTCTCACAATATAGGAACTTAGGCTGCAAGGTAAAACCAGGATAAGCCCAAGGCTCTCCGTCACCTCAACCTGAGTTTCTTCCACATGTGACGTCAGCAGTGCCCTCTGCATCCGGAGCCAAGAGGCTGTGCATACTGTGTGTTTGTGCTGACACTCTTTCCTCTGGGGCCTTGGGATTTGGGATGCCAGAGAGGGAGCAAGTGAGCCAGCGCTCAGAGAGGAGCCACCTACAGGAAGACCTGCTGGCAGGACCCCACGAGGGCCATCACTCGGCCTCCATGCAGAACCAGGCTCTCTTCTTCAGTGTAACTGCTTCCAGAATGCAAAGCAGCCTCTGGAAAGGTCCAGTTGCCGTGACTTTGCCATTTCTCAGTGCTGAGCTGGTTTGGCAGGGAACGTGGCAGGCGGCAGTTGGCAGCTGCAAGGGGCAGAGGAGAATTCAGTGCCATTTTTACAGAGTCACGTTTCTGACTTGATTGAAAGTAGAATCTTCAAAAATGTATAGATTTGAAGTGACTGAAGGCTTGCTCTTGCCAAGTCCTAGCATAAAGCATAATTTTACAGCTGGGATGATAAATCCCTGAAAGACGGCACTTACCATGGAAACGCTGACACAGCCTTTCATTCCCTTCACAGTGATTAAAATCCTCATTTCAATTTGTTTTTCTTTATTTTGAGCTGGAGTCATTTGCAAGCCCAAGAATACATCTCATGGTGAAAGAAAACTAAATGCTGCCCTCTGTCAGAAATAAGATGGAACTATTCTTAACTCACTGGAGTGGTACAAATCTTGGTTTGGAGAATCACGGAAACCCAGGAAAACAGGCTTTCTTGCTGGGAAAGAAATTCCTATAGGACTTAACTTGTTTCCTAGGGAAAGTAAGACAGGCGAGGAAGGCAGACAACCAAGGGTGTGTTATCAAACCAGACGCCACTGTGGGAAACTGAACATTTAGTCATTGAGGAATTCTGGGAACCAGTCATCCAATGAACTGGGAGGGAAGCTGAGGTCTTTATGCACCAACCCCCACCCATCACTGGTTTTTGGGCGGCCTCCCATCAATTCTTGTGCATTTTGGCCTGCTGGTTGTTGCAGCTTCTCATGGCCAGAGGAAGCCCTTAAATGAAGATACACAGATCTGGGCAGTTGGAGACCCAGCCTTTGTGATTCTGAGGCCTGAGGGGGATGTGGGCAGACCCTGATCAGTCCGATGCCCCCACTCTCCATTATCCCTTTGAACCTCCTTTGGACTGACTTGCAGACATAGTTTACGCCCTTGGAATTCAGGTTATCCCCTCCATTTATCTAAGATCTATACCCTCTGCTGAACCAAAAATTCAGTGATCATACTAACCAAATACCCAAAGAATGTCTTTCTCCTTTTTCAAATCTTTTAATCTGAAAATCTGTAATCTATCTGACCACATGTCTTAATATGCCAGTGAGATCTCAGCAGTGTTCCTGGTTTGATAGCTGATGTGGTCTCAAATTTCTAGCAAGGCTTCATTCAACTATGCCAGATCACATTTGAACTTGATCTAATAGAAATATTCCCTGATTCAGCCCATAGTCAGAGGTTTGCAACAGGGCTTCCGAGTATGTTCCACAGATAATCAGTCTGGAGAGATACTTCCCAAAATAGAAATTTAAGAATCAGATTCCTAAAATCTGGTTGGTAACATTTCTAGGTACAGCCCCCTCTTAAAGACCATAGGAACCACCCAGGTAATAAAGGCTCTGAGAAACCCTGCAAGGAAGAAATCCAATTGGCTTTGTTTAATTCAGTGTTTCCCAACTTATTCATCCCTGGACCATTTCTTCATGAAACTTCTATTATCCCATGACACTCTAGGTTCCACTACACATAAAATGCTCTACATTTTGTTTGTCCCTCCCCTCCCTTATTTTAGTGAGTTTTAAAAATATTTTCATTATTTTTATTATACAAGTATTACATGTTTATTTTTAAAAGGGTGGAAAAAAGCAAAGAAACAAAAAGGAAAGAAAAGTTGCAAAGGCATAATTACCGTGGACATTTTGAGTTCCCAAATGAGCGTGTGTCCGTGTTGTAGCCTTCCTCTGTGAAAGGGAGTTTTCCTCCAGAATATGTTCAGCTTTATGTCTCTCAGTAGCAATTTTCATAAAATAAAAACACATTTTAGTTAACAAAAGCCAAAGGATCATTTTGAATTATTTCCAAAGCCCCAGGTAGAGGAAAATTCCCCTACCATATGTTATACCTTTTATAGAGAGTGGCAGGCTGAGGAATTAAACAAACTGGAAGGAAAAGAAAAACAATGTGATTTCTCAGCTATGTAAAATATTTATCATAAAAAAGGCAAGAATGAAATACACCCAAGAATTTGGACAGTTGTCTTTGGAAGATGGACCCAAAGGTGACTTTTGCTTTGTTCTTTGCTGTTGTAAAAGCAAAGCATAAAAATATGTACTTTTCTTTCTTTTTTTTTTTTTAGACAGAGCCTCAAGCTGTCACCCTGGAGAGAGTGCTGTGGCATCACAGCTCACAACAACCTTCAATTCCTGGGCTCAAGAGAGTCTCCTGCCTCTGCCTCCCAAGTAGCTGGGACTATAGGCGCCCGCCACAACGCCCGGCCATTTTTTGGTTGCAGCCATCATTGTTGTTTGGCGGGCCTGGGCTGGAATCGAACCCGCCAGCTCAGGTGTACATGGCTGGCACCTTAGCCCATTGAGCCACAGGCACCGAGCCAAAGATATGTACTTTTCAAAGCACCCCTCTCCCTTCTCTCACCAAGCTAGTTACAATGGGGATTGAAACACAGTAGGGAACACTGTGTCTTGGGTAGGGGACCTTGCCTGAGAGGTGATATGTCCCCTGTAAGGGGAGCCAGGGGGGTTCTTTCCGAGAAGGCCTGGGTTTGCTCAGAGCAGTGTGACCTCCACGTACAGCAAGCCACTTATGGGGCCATGAATGTCTCCAAGAGAAGCAGGAAGTGCAGATGGTTGCAATGACCTCAGAGCAGCCCTCAGAGGGAGGCACCTCTTTGCAAATGCTCCCTGAACATCTGAGCACAGTTCCTCCCGGAGGTTTTGCCTTGGCTGCTCCGTTAACCTGGACTTGTCTTTCAGATCTGAGCCCAGAGAGGGTCTGTGAGGAACCCAAGAATACACAGCACTGGGGTAGGGCCAACACCTGCCTCACTACAAATCCCACAAGCTCAAGCTTTGATTTCTTATGGGGATTTCAGATAGTTACAGTTTGAAAAGAGAAAATTCCTGCCCTCAGTTTGAGGTATACATGTAATCTGAAGTTGAGGGGACACTTGATGTCTAACTCCAGATCTCCTTATTTTCCAGATAATGTCTTGTCTGAAAAGGCTGAGGACAGCTCCAATTCTGTCCTTTGGTGACTGGAAGATCGTGCTGCGGGGTACAAGCTCTGGGTGCATGGGTCACGAGTCACAGCCCCCTTGCTCCAGCCTGTCTACTTTGCTATCTCATAGCAAGAACCAGCCAGTGTTTCAGGCTCCGTGACAACACTGCACAAGCCATAGACCCAGAGGAGACCTCTCCAGGCAGAGCCAGCTACCATTGATGACAGCCACTAAATGCCAACCAAGATGCCATGCTGTCCTGCCTCACGAGAGGGGACCTAGAGAAGAAAAATGCTTGCCTTCAGTTTGCCTCATTCTCTTGTGTCACCTCCACACATCACTTTCCCTGATGCCTGTGCTCCTGTATAACATGGCAGCCCTTGTCATTCTGAAACCCCTGGCTCCTGTTTAATTTTCTTCTAAGCAATTTATCACTCCCTGATGTTACATTCTCTTTCCTCCACTTCCTGAGTGGCAGGCACATGATTCATCTGTTCACTTGATCCCCTGCCTGTTGATTGCCTACCTGTCCTTCCAGCGGAATGGGTGTGTATCAGAGCATCACGGAGAGCATCATCAGAGATAGGAGTCTAAAGCGAGGGCTGGTGATTCAGCCAGTTTGACTCCAGTTAGAGTTCTGACTTTTGCCTCCGTCATTGCAGTTGGCAGCCCAGACTTCAAGAGTGATGATCCCTTCTCAGCATCAGCTGTCAGACACTCCAGTATCTGGGCTCTGGCTCCTTTCTCCTCCGCGTGAACTCCAGCAAGTCCCTTCCCCTCTGCCATCAGCTTTGGTATTTAGATAAGTAGGTGGGGTAAACACTAAATATCTTAAGGAGGGTCCACCTGAGACAAGTATTAAGAAAGAAAACGAGTAGGTAAGTGGGAACATGGAATCAGCAAACAGGGAGGCCTTGCATGGGTGCAGTATCAGGCAAAGTCCCTGCAGGCTCCCACTTGGCTCCATCCCAGAGAGAAACCAGGGACAGTGGAGGTCATACTCCAGAGCATTTGATCAGGGGTGAGGGAGTGGAGCCTGTATACTCCTGCATTGTCAATCCTTGGTCAAGGGCACCCCTGGAGGGGAGTGACTTCTAGGCACCACCAGCTCTCCATATGGACCCCAGCAGGTTGCTGGGGGCCATCTGGATTCCTGTTATCTCAACCCAGAAGATACTTCTTGCTATAATAGGTCCTTCATGGGGCAATGATGTATATTTGCAGTATCAAAGCTTCTCTTGTAGACTTTTATAACCTGATAGGTAATACCCAAAGCCCCCGACTCAGCATTTAAACACAGAGAGCTCTTATTTCCTCCCTTTTTACTCCTGCTCTCTCCTGCCACTTTGAGGGAGCTGTTGTCCACAATTTATAATCCGCATTTCAGCTTGGCCTGATGTGATTTCAACACATTGACACTTCCAAGGGAAAAGGGGGGCCAGAAATGGGATCTCATTTCGCCTTGAGCATACCACAGACTATGAATATTCATTTTATGTACAAGACAAGCCAGATATTTCCTGAGGGTCAGAGACTTGCTAGTGTGGCTGATTTCAGAGGAGGAAGGCTGGGTCCATGACTAAGGCTGGAAGAGAATTGTAGCTACTCAGATCGAGGGGGGACATTCAGATCTTGTGCTGCTGGTCACCACCTTGGTTACCCAAAGCATGTGGAGCCAAGCAACAACACAGTCGTCAGGACTTCTGGTCCATCCCTTGAATCTAGACGTATCGATGACTGGAGGTTTTCCCTGGGTGGTAAGGAATCAGTTTTTCGCTTATCTGTCTTTTAATTTTCCTTCTGGGGCTTAGATTCTTTGGAATTCAAAATGTTTGGAATGATAAACATCTACATCAAGGATAGCTAAAATCATATTGCTAATGGTGGACAAGTCTCTGTAAATCTGTAGCTAAAGCACAAGGGTGTGTTTTCGGGGCAGCTCCTGTTTTCAGGTTTGGAAGTAATAACGGGCCATGGAGATCATCTGTAACTGGATTAGGAAGCTCAAGTCCATGAATGTGGCCTAAAACCAAGAATAAATCATTTCCCTTCCTAGGCCTCAGTTTCTTCATCAGTAAAACGCGGTGGCTGAACAAAATTATCCTTGAGATCTCTTCCGACTTTGACCCCCTTGCCCTGGATTCCTGCTCAGCCTGGGCTGCGGCATCCTTTCAAGAATAAGCCTGTGGTTGCCGTGGTGGTAGTTCCATGAGACACCAGGAGAGGGCAGCAGACAGTAAACGGCAGGTGCCGCTATGATTCCAGAAGGAGCTCCTCAGACGCAGTGGGCGGGCTTCCGAAAGAGTAAGAAGTAGGGGTGTGGCACAAGTCCTCCTGCTGTCTCTTGTCACAACGTAGGCTGGGACATGCCCCCTCCTGTGCCCTCTGATTCCTGGTGATCCTCTATCCTTGCAGCTTCCACCACCCTTGTCTCCTGCAGGGTGACCTGATTTCAGACCTGTTGTCTGTTGAGCCCTGAAAACATGTGCCCTCTGACTGCCATCCTGCCTGCCCTGGTGCCTTCCCTGGCATTTATTCTCACATCTGTGCCCTTCTGTCCCATCACCTCATATTCTCGGTCCTGGCTTTGCCACTTCCACCCCAGGAACAGGTGAGCACACCTCCCTGGCTGAGAGTCAGTTATAGTCACAGCTTCCAAGGAGGAAGTTGGTCCTCGACTGTCAGGCAAGTTGTCTCCATTCTGGAGGCTGTGAAGGACCTTCGATAAACTCATGGAACTCTGTGCTCCTCCACCTTGTGTTCTGGTGTTTCAGTAAGCAGGCCCTGGGGAACCAGGCTTATACACACAGAAAACCTTCCTGCCCCTCTGCTGAACGTGCTAACTGCCAGGTGCTCTCTGCACACGCTGCTCTGCTCCCTGGAGGGCCCCTCCTAGCTCCTTCTCATGCTCCTTCTCACCTAGCAGGGCTCAGCTTTATAGGTCTCGTCTTTTCAACTGTTCCTCCCTTCCTTGCCCTGCCCAAGGCTGTGCTCAGATCCTGATTAATTGCAAAGTGAGAAATTGCTGTGGGAATATAAGACATCAGGAAGCAAAATGTGGGGACAGGACAGAAGAACCACCTGGCTGTCCAGTCTAGGCACATCCCTGGAGTGGGCAGGCTCCATCCATTCTCATGTCACTCAGCCAAGCTGGCCCAGAGAAAGTGTGACTGGCTTGGGCATGTGGTTGGTCCTGGGCTTACAGTGGACAGGGCTCCTGGTCTGCAGCCCCTCCAAGACTGTCACAATGTAGCACAGGCAACTTTCAAAGAAAATCAGGATGCTGATGGGCAGCAGGAATGGGCACGGGGGCAAGGGGCAGAGAGCAACACATCAGGGTCTGTCTGAGACAGAAAGTTGTGTGCAGGAGATTATGAGGGAGGGCTCTGAGGACCAACACCTGTGGAGAAAGGAGATACAAACAGGACCAAGCAGAGGGAGAAATGGAGAAATGGAGCTGAGCTGCAGTTCCCACAAAGCCTTCGGCCCTGGAGTTGCCCCAAGAGCACGGTTTGGACTCTAGGCCTTTATACCCCTGGGTTGGCTAGTCATCTCAATTGCTCCATGTGGGTGTGGCCTTGGGCAAGGCAGTTTTCTTGAGCTGAAATGCCTCCCTGAAAAAATGGCACATGTAGCTGTAGGGAAAAGTCCTCCATTCCTAAGGGGCGCCTGGGTGGTGCATCCAGTGTCCGTGGCCATAGCTGACTGATGCAGTGGTCTCTTTCTAGTTTCAGGGCTGCCTCTGCACACCTTGATCGCCTTGTGAACATAGGATGTCAATAAATTTGATTATGTCTAAAATAAATACCACCAAGGAAACATATTTACTGCCATCCAATAGATTCAAAGTAAAAAGTCATTGATGTTGGGTTATAAGCTTATTTTGCAATGCCCGTGCACCCAATCCTCCCCACCCTTCATTAGAGCAGCCAGATGGGTGCTTCCTGGGATGGGAGACTCTGCCTTGCAGAGAATAGTCCCCTCCTGACAGCAGAGGGCCTGCCCTTGTGTGATTTCCCGACATAAATGTGTTCCCCACTGACTTACCAAGGCCATTCTCTTTTTGAAGCTGCAGTGCCCTCCTGGTTGCCTTGGAAATCCAAACCAGTGAAACTAAGTCCATGCCGCTCCAAAAGTCTAAGCTGACAAGGCTGGGAGAGGGGCTGGGATCCGAGGAAGTGGCTTGGAGCCCAGGAATTATCATAGGCACAGTCCTGTCAGACCTCCACAGAGCAGAAAACTGCCCTGCCAGATAGGATGAGAGCCCCGATACCTCCTCCACCCTATGACATCACCCGCTCAGTGGGCCTTAGCTTGAGAAGTTGAAGATGCTCAGGCCATGAGTCCCTCCGCAAGGTCACCTTGTGACTGCTTGTCAGCATCACTGCTGTTCCTTCCTTCTCTTCCTAGAAGAAAAGCTATAACAGAGGGACTGTGTCAAGGGAATGCCAGTTTCACCAGGGAATGCAGTGTTAGAAAATTCTAGTGGCTTTAAATAATCAAAGCATAGGAAACCTAGCTCATAAATTTAACATTGCAATTTGTCTATGGATTCTGTGTCATGGATTCTTTGCAAGTCACGCAGGGTTCTCATGCAGCTGCACAGAGCTGGGGCAAAGACTGACATCTGACTCCTGGAGTGGGGAGGGCTACTGGAGCACACACTGGGGTAAGTTTATTACCCTGAACCTGTTCTCTCCGCACTGTCTTCAGGGGCGAAGAACAAAAACAACTCTCAAAGAGATGGGAGGGACTGGTAGACTTGGTGCACAGAATCATTATTCATTCCTAATCTGAACACATTAGGAAGCCAAAGAAAACTCTGGCATGCAATATGTATTCAAGTCCACAGCCCTTTGTTTCCCATTCCTCAACCACCAAGGCTCAGTGACTGAGCACAAACCTGGAGGCTAAGCGAAGGCAAGCGCTGAAACTAGAGGCCATTCTGGGCCCGTTTGTGAAATTTCTTAGAAAGCTGGATAATTCTTAGTTGCCTATGCTGTACATGGAGCATACAGTGAACAGGCAACACCAGGTGCCATGAGGAAGATGCCTAGTTAAAGGAACAGTGCCTTGTTAAAGGAACAATGCCTTGCTGACCGTGGCTGTAGGTCTTTACAATGAACAACCCTGGGCTGCTAAGTTTTTCTTAGGTCCCTGCCAATGTGATTCTCTTCAAGATAGAACTTGATTTCATGTATCAGGCACTGAAGATCTTACACTTCAGGGACCCTAATTCTAGGTGGGATCTTGGACTTCAACAGACATTGTGAGAACCACTCTTTTGGTTAAATGTGGCATATCATCGGGGCCCAGTCCCAGCTTTCTGTTTATTAACTGTAATGAGCTTTGACCATGATATTTAATGTCTATACAGCTTTTCTTGACTCCAGGAGGTGTTGATATTTTTTTTTAGAGACAGGGTCTCACTCTGGCTCAGGCTGGTCTTGAACCTGTGAACTCAGGCAATCCACCAGTCTCAGCCTCCCAAGTGCTGGGATTACAGGTGTGAGCCACCACACCCAGCCTAGGAGGTGCTGATATTTTTATAATGTTTTTCTTATCATATTTTCCTGTATTTAGGCCCTTCCCCAATACAACTTGCATTAAATTAGCCAGGCTTGGTTATACTGTCCTTCATTGCCTCAGGTAAGGAGTGTAAATTAGAGAAAAATGAAAATTTTGCTGATTTTTTTTTAACATTGTAGGCCTCAATAAGACTCAGCAAAAATCTGACAAAGAAAATAGCTTTGGAAGAATGATGATGTAAGAGCAAACATCCTGGCTCTAAAACTGGAGATTTCCCGGTTATAGGAAAGACAAACTGAGAACAGAAAAGATGCTGTAGATCTGGATGGTCTTGAGCTGAGAAGTCCTGCATCCTGCCCCCAGCATCCCTGGCGGTTTTCTGGAACAATGACAAGATGGGTTTGGGAGAATCTGGAGACAGAGAGCATTTGGACCCTTAATCTTGGGTAAGGCTCCGGAGGTGGCAAGAATCCCAAATTTGGAGGTAGGAGAGAGAGACAGGGAAAAGAGAGAAGCTGAGAGTTGCTGATGAGTGGTTTACCACCAGGGGCAATTGAGGCTCAGCTCTGCTGTGGACCCCTGAAGAGCACAACAGTCCCATTGAGAGAGGGACAATGCTGGCTTTGTCTACTGATTCTGTTTCTTGTTGGATGAAAGTAGCTCCATGCATTTCATGATAAAGCAAGCTCCCATGTGTCTGATGGAGAAACCCCTCAAATAGAAGAGCAAAGAGCATAGGTGCTTGGGGTGAAAGGTCAGTAGCATGTATGGATCTCTCCACCTCATCTGCAAGTAAACTCAGATAGAGCCCCAAAAGGTATGGGATGGGATACTCACAGCCCTGCTACACAGGGTGATGTCCTAACTAAACAATCAGTTGCAGATAAAATGAGGTTGAAGAGAGTAATAAAAGTTCAGAATACTGCACTTCTATATGAATGAAGGTTATCCCCATGTAACTATTCTGGTGCTAAATACTAAGACTAGTTACTGAGTTTTCATAGTAATCCCATGAAATAGGCATTAGTCTCATTTTATAGGCAAGCAAACTAAAGCTCAGAGAGGTTCAGCAACAAATCTCTAAGGCAGGATTTAAACCTGAGTGTGAGTCATGGTGACTCCAAAACTGTCCCTTCTTCCCCTTGAACTCTCTCCTTCCTGATCAGCTGTTAGCATCCTTCCTCCTGACTTGACAGCCTTATTCTTGACCCTCGGATCTGATAAATAACATGCTTGCTCTGGGGCCAGCCCACAAGGAAGATGCTCCATCTTATTTATACCTGTGCTTGTCAGAACACTTTTGGTTGTAAGTGACAGAAATGCAACTTGAAATTGCTTGAATTTCTTTTTAAAAAGAAAGAGGATATTTAGGAGGGATATAGGACATTTCATATACCCATGGGAAAGGCAAGGGTGCTGCTTGGCCTCAAAGATGCCTGAAACTAAAGGTTGCTATGTACCTCTGTCTTACATACTCTCTCTTTCCCTCTCGCCTCTATTTTTCTCTGAGTGTCAGCTTAGTTCTTGGCCATTGCAGGGCGGCCTCCTCTGTATGGCTGGAAACAGCTGCCTCACTTCTTTTAGAACCAGTTAGAGAAATTCAGAAGCAACTGTTGTGATCTTGCTTATGTTATGACCTTGATTGAGGCCATCCCTCAATCAATCCCAAAGAAGGCAAAGCCACTGTGTAACAGGAAGCAGCCCCAATTGGAGTTGATGAAGCCTGCCATCCAGCCAACATGGACTCAGACAGTAAGAAGGGCTCCTTATGAATCTCATAGCCCTTGAAACAGGGCTAAGCACGTGGTAGAAGCTCAGAGTGATTTTGTGGTCTGGTCCATTCCTAGCTATTTGAACTTCTAGATGAGTAAGACTTTCCCCCAAGGGAGACATGTCTCTGTCGTCTCCCCACTCTACTATCCTTTTTCTGCTCTCTCATCCCCCTCCTGCTGCCAAACCTGATAAAATGTCTTGCATTTCAGATCTCACCTCCAAGCTTCACTTCTACTACAGGTTCATAATGCGTGTCTCCTGTTGAAATATGGCCAAGCCACATCAAAACACAAGTGGCAGTGAAGGGAAAGGTGGCAACACATTTCTATATAGGATCATGAAAAATCTGCAGTCTGGGCATCTCCACTGACATTTGGACATCTCTCAGGGCTGACAGCCAGAGTGGTTATAACCCCGCTTGATTCAGGCCAAGACTGTGTCAGAATCTGCATCAGTGTGGATTCCACAAAAAGCAAGTCTTGAGACCAATATGGGTACAGATAGTTTTTTTTTTTTATTGTATCTTAGTCTATTTAGGTTGCTATGACAAAATGCTTTCGTCTGGATAATATATAAATAATAGAAATGTATTGCTCAGGTTCTGGAGGCTGGGAAGCCCAAGATCAAGGCACCAGCAGATTTGGTGTCTGGAGGGGCCTGTTTTTCTTGGATGGTGCCTTCTATGTGTCCTCACATGGCTAAAAGGATAAACAAGCTCCCTTGGGCCTTTTTTATAAGGGAACTAATCCCATTTCTGAAAGCTCCACCCTTATGACCTAATCACCTCCTAAAGGCCCTACCTCTTAATACTATTATATTGGAGATTAGGTTTTATTTTTGTTTGTCTGTTTGGTTGTTTGTTTGGTTTCAAGTTTAAAAAGAGAAGAAATTAGATTTCAATATACAAATTTTGGGAAAACATAGCATTCAGATCATAGCAGAAGGTGATCCCCCAAAAAGCCTGGTAAGGTTGGGAGGCTGAGGCAAGAGAGTCACGTAAGCCCAAGAGTTTGAGGTTGCTGTGAGCTGTGATGCCATGGCACTCTACTGAGGGCCACATAATGAGACTCTGTCTCAAAAAAAAAAGAAAGAAAGAAAAGAAGAAAAACATGGTAAGGGAGGGGAGAAGGAAGTCCAAGAAGGAAGGAAAGTCACAAGAGAATAGGATGGTGATCAAACTGGTGCTGTGAGTGTCTGGAGCTCAGGCCTACTGGGGACCCCCTAAGTGACCATGCAGACCACACTCAGAAGTGTCCTATCAAGTGTCCTTCCTGCCTCAGGAAGCTGAGATATTAATCCACCAGCTTTTTCCCTTTATCAATTGAAGGTTGCTGCTGGGGTCATTGACTCCCTGGCCTGCCCTCATTCAGGTCATGCACAGTTCTGCAACCAGAGAACACCCAAGGACTAAGCTACAGGTGTTGAGGTAAGACACCTGCAGTATGCTCAAGAACTGCCAACGGAAGCAGCTGGACGTCCAGGGAGGGTCCAGGAGATACAGGCAGGGCTCTGACACATCGGGTACAGGATCCCACAACACTGTTGTCACCACTCTCCTGTTAGAGGTCCCTTCTCTGGCTCAGCACCACTCTGGGGATTCTTCTGTCTGCCTTGGGCCAGGTCCAGTGATACATCCTGTTTTTCTCCTCTTTGGTAGCAGTCATTGTCCCTTGGGGGTTTAGGAAGTCTCCCTCTGCATTAATGATCAGCACAACCCCCGCTAATCAGTAAAATGGTCAAGTTGGCATAGAAAATGGGACAACAAACATTGGGCTGTTACCAGGCTTGGGCGTGTGCCAGACTGGACTATCCATCATCCTTTATTTCTGTTTCCCAGGGCTGCCATAGCAAAGTACCACAAACTGGGTGGCTTAAAACAACAAAAGGTATCTGTCCTGATTCTGGAGGCTGGATGTTGGAAATTAAGGTGTCAACAGACTTATTCCTTTCAGAGCCTCTGAGGAGAATTTGCTCCCCGCCTCTCTCCTGTCTTCAAGGGGCAGCCCTTGGTGCTCTGCGGCTTGGAGGTGCATCACTCTGCCTCTGTCTTCACTTGCCTGCTCCCCTGTGTATCTGTGTCTCTGTATTTCTCCTTTCTTATCAAGACACCCTAACCCATATGCCCCCACTTCAACTGATTAGCTTTGCAGAGATCTTATGGTAGTCCCCTCTTACCCTCAAGGGATACATTCCAAGACCCCCAGTGAATGCCTGAAACCTTAGATAGCACCGAATCCTACCGGCACTGTGCTTTTTCCCATATGTACCTATGACAAAACTTAACTTATAAAAGGCCCATAAGAGATTAACAACAGCTAATAATAAAATAGAGCAACTTTAACAATATACTGTGATAAACGTTATGTGAATGAGCACTTTCTCTCTCAATACCTTATTATACTGTACTTGACTTTCTTCTTCCTGTGATGATATGAGATAAAACAAGGTCTACGTGATGACATGAAGCAAGATGAAGGAGGTAGGCATTGTGACATAGTGTTACGCTGCTATTGATCTTCTGACAATACATCAGAAGGAGCACTGTCTGCTTGGCGTGATCTTGGATCGCTGAGCCATGCTGATGTTGAAGTTTGGATGTCAGAGCAGACAATGTTGATGACTAATGGCAGGCACTGAAGACAGCATGGAAACTCTGGACAAAGGGAGAGTTCACATTCCAGGCCAGATGGTGTGGGATGGCACAGTATTTCATCATGCTACGCAGAACAGTGTGTGATTTAAAACCTATGAATTATTTCTGGAATTCTCCATTTAACGTTTTCTGACCCTGGCAGACAACAGGTAACAGAAACTGTGAAAAGCAAAACCATGGATAAGAGAGGAGATCATATTTCCAAATAAAGTCACATTCACAAGTACCAGGCATTGAGACTTCAACATACGTTTTTGGGAAACACAATTCAAACCCAATATAAGCCCCCCAAAGGGGCCCATGTCAGCTGTGCTGAGTTCCTGAGGGTGAAATCCATCCTCTCCTTTCTCTTCTCCCAACTTGGCATTAGTAGTACTATGTGGACCAGGCTGTACTACCAGTCAGGGTTCACAAGAAAACAGAGGTACTCAAGTATTTAAAACAGATGGGATTTATTGCAAGGATTTGCTGATCAGAGAATGAAAGGACTTAGAAGCCAAGGGCTGGATGGTAAGGCAGCCCAGAGGTTGTCAATAACAGGAAGGAAGCCACTCCACTCCCAGGCTGAAAGTGAACCCAAGCTGGGGGGGTGAGTGTCCTCCAGGGAAGCCTGTCTGGCAGGAGCTGGACCTACAGTGAAGTGTCAGCCACTGCTGGAGATGTCACCTAAGATGGTAAAGGGGGAGAAAACCTGGTGGCTTTAACCTCGTCTTGCCTGTTGTCTTCCACGTCTCCCACTGAACTCACCCATTAGCCTGACAGCAAGGCAGGTGGGGAAATGCAGCCTTTCGGGCCTATCCTCAGCCCTGTGGCATGAGAAAGCAGGGATCAAACAGACCAAGGACTGGCATGACCGTCAGATGGTACAGCAGCCCCTTTCTGCTTCTTATTTTGAAGTGATTGTAGATTCTCAGGAGTAACAGGAAGTAATAGAGAGGGATCCCATGTACCTTTCACCTAGTCTTCCCCGGTGGAGCTATAGTACATCACAACCAGGCTAGTGATACAGATACAATCCACCGGTCTATCCCAGATTTCCCATTTTACTTGTATTCATGTACGTTTGTGTATTAGTTCTATGCAATTTTATGCCATGCACAGATTTGTGTATCCTCCACCTGTCAAGATACAGAACAGTTCTAACATCACAAGGACACCTGGTGTTACCTTCTAAGGCAGCACCTCCCTCCTTCCTGTCACCCCCACCCCCTAGCCCCATCCTGGATTCCTGGCAAGCACCAACGTGTTCTTTATTTCTTTAATTTGTGATTTGAGGAGTAGTGTATAAAGGGAATCATATAGTCCGTAACCTTTTGGCTTTATTCACATGGTACAACACCCTTGAGATTCACCCAGGTTGTTGTGCATGCCAGTAGTTGGTTTCTTTTTACTATTGAGCAACTATAGTTGTATTTAGCCCAGAGAAACCACAGTTTCTTTAACCATAAAAGATAAGACATCTTTTTCCATCTATTTTTTAGTCTATTTTCTCTCTGATGCTCATTTTGGGGAAATTCTATCTGTCATCCTCAAGTTCACTGGTTGTAACTTCTGTCATATCCCCTGTTTTTTATTTCTCTTATTGTACTTTTCAGTTCTATAATTTCCATTTGGCTGTTTTTTATGAATTCTATTTCCTTGCTGAAATTTTCTTTTTTTTTTTTTTATTTGCTTTAGGAGAATTTTTAATTATCGCTAAAGCATTCTTATGATGACCGCTTTAAAATCCTTGCCTGATGATCCCACCATCTGATTTATATGTTGGTTTTGGTTGCTTGTCTTTCCCATTTAAGTTGTGATGGTCCTGGTCCTTGGTATGAGAGGTGGTTTTCAATTCCCCTGAACATGTGGGCTATCATGGTAGGAGACTCTGGGTCCTATTTAGTTATTTCGTTGTACAGGCATTTGCCGGTTTAGATTTATCTTGCAGGGCCTGCTCTACTTTTCTGGGCTGTGGTTCCAAGGACAGTTTAATCTTCAGAATGTTTGTACTGCAGTTTGGCCTGCTGGTGTATCTAGTGCCCCTGGGGCTCTCAGTAACCCGTGCTGATGCTGCCTGCAGGACACAGGGAGCTTCCCAAGTCTCTACCTTCTGGTGTCTCTAGTTGGAGACCCACAGAAACAAAGATTGCTTTCTGGTTCTGTACTAGTGGCGGGATACACCTGGCAGGGCCACCCATCCTCCAGGTAGTGGATGGCTGCTTTCAAATCCTTGCCTGATAATCCCGCCATCAGATGGATTTGATGCAGGATCAAAAGGATTTTAAAGCAGCCATCATATCTCCAACCCACAGGGACAAAGAGGCTTCCTGGGCTGAGTGGGCAGCCTGTTACAGTGGGATCGCTCTTGCCTGGGAAGCGGGGCTGCCCAAATGTCTCTTGATAGGGGAGGTGAGTCTCAGGCCTAGTGGGGAAGGAGAATGCTTACCTGGCTGATTATTAACAGGGCTCCTGACCCCACACTTTGACCCCTTGAGTCCAGGGGAGGACTACACAAACCTACTTGTGCTACCTTTTGTTGCTACATAGGGGATTGAGAAACACTGTGCTCAGGTCCCCTTCTTCTGTTGAGTGGGGAGATTTAAGTTGCCATAAGGTCTCTCATCAGTCAGGTTCCCTCTTTCTACCATCAGAGTTCTCCTTTGGTTGGCTCTTGGGTCATTTCCAGAATTTATAGTTGTATTTAGCCCAGAGAAACAGGGAGAAACAAGTCTATACTATTTCATTCTCTGCTTTGTTTTGATGACACAAGAGCCCAAAATAGCCTGATGACAGTTCCAACTTTCAACTTAATGGGCCCACTGTTGAGTGCTCTGGTGAAGGCTTTCTTGCCTTGGGGATTAAGAACTAGGTCAACAGAGCTCAGGTTGTGGAGAAAGAAATTCTGCACATGTATTACTATATTCGGTTGACTAATGAGAGGAACAACTGGCACTGCCACCCCTTGACTCACTCTGGCTCTGAGAGGTGTAGTAAGGACTCTCCTGGTTGCTAGTTTCAAGCATATACCACATCCTACAGGACAGCTGTCATAGGACAGACTGCCATGGGGAGTCTCCAGGAGGCCACGCTACTCTTCTGTTGGGGTATATGGCAAAAGCAGTGAAGCCCAGGGCCATAAGCCCATTGCTGTGCTTCTCCTACAGTAAAACAGATTCCTTTGCTGGAAGAATGAGTGATACTATGATGGTGCATTGGATGTTTTATGAGTCCATGGCTGGAGTCGCTGGCAGAAACACTGTGGGCAGGGAAGGCCAATCTATATGCAGGACCTATGTCTGTTCTAGAGGACAATCTCTGCCTTCTCTACAGTGAAAGGGATCCAATGGACAGCACCTGCCACGGGAGGCTGATTAATCCCCCGGGGAATGGAGGGCACTGAGGGGTGAGCACTGGCCCCTGCTGTTGCAGGCACTCGGCGGTACCAGTCACCACATAGTGGGGAAGGCCAAGACCTGCTGCCATGTTATCATCCTCATTCTCTGCTCTAGTCTCTTTCCCTTCCCTCATTCTGCCCTTCTTTATTTTTTTCTTTCTTTGGATCAAATAATGATTGTCTTCCTTATAACTAAAATGAATTGCTATTCCCCATCTCTGTTCCACTTAGAAATATAAATCTTTGTTTTTGCTTAATTAAAATTAACCTCAGTCAATTCAGGGTGTGTTTCATTCAATTCATGATTTGTTTTTCCATTCAACACTCTTAAGTATCTTCTTTTGTTCCCTGGCTGGTATCCCGCTTAAGGAGTTATGAGCATCGAGGTGCTGTGATTCAGGGCAGCTGGCACTGGGTCCTTCCTGCACTGACTTTGCTGAACTTGCATTCAGATGTCTTTATCTTTTCTCATGTTACCCTTGGGTCATCTGTGTTCCCATCCGGTTTTCTGTTGGGGGGTCTACACTGGCCACTGCTGCTGCTTCTCCTCGGGTTACTCTTGAAAGCATCTTCGAAGCCACTAGCATTTTCTACCTGCTAGTGTTTTCACGCACCCCTCTTGGGGACTTAGGAAACTTTTCTGTGCAGCTGCACCACCTCCTGAGAGGTGTTTGGTTACCCCTCCATCCCTGGGCATTTCTGCTCTGCTATCATTGGCCCAAAACTCCTGCTCCCTAATTTTCCCTTTAGTGTTGTCCTCTTGATTTAGTCCAGATAGCAAATTTTTGATTTTGGCAGATAAGTCCATTTTTCTTCATTGGTTTTTTGGAGGTTTTTTTGTTGTTTTGTTTTAAGAACAAACCTTGAAGATAGAATGGAAGTATCTCTGTTTTCCTTGCCCACCTTCTTTCCCACTCCCTCTCCAAGGAGAAACATTATTCTGCAGTTGATTCATATTTTTTCATGTATGTTTTTATACCTTTATACCTCTATAGTAAATTCTGACTCCTGTTTTGCCTGTTCTAAATCCCTGTATTTGTGATGTTGCATCACACTGGGCATAGGACTTTTCATTGTTTTATTCTTTTAACATTATGGTTTTAAGGTTCGTTTACACATATGCTTCCAATTCATTGACTTGAGCTCCTGCTCTGTATGAATATGATACAATTTATTAGTTCTCCCACAGATGAACATTTAAACTGTTTTCAGTTTTCCCCCTTAGTAAATATGAATTCTCCTTGCATGGGTCCCCTTTTGCACAGATGTGAGACTTTTTCATATACCTTTAACTAGAATTGCAAGAAATCTAGGACTCAAGCTACTCATGCCTTCCACTTTGTCAGATATTGCAAGATTGCTCAACGAAGTGGTTGTAACAGTCTAGATTTCTCCAGCAATAATTAAGCGCTACTAACTCCAGGACCCTTGACAATGTTAATAATGTCAGGATGTTCTGCTTTCTCTTATCTATTTGTCAATCTGAGGAGTGGTATTTCATTTTAGTCTAAATTTGTATTTCCTTGGTTTACAAGAAAGTTGAAAAGTTTGTCACATGTTTATTGGCTATGTTAATTGCCTCTTAATATCTTTTGCTTACTTTTCCCTTGGATATTTGGTCTTTTGTTTATTAATATGCACAAGTACTACCCAGGAAATCAAGGTAGTAATCCTTTATTACTGTATGTACAAACATTTTCTGACAGTGTATGGCTTTATTTTTTCTACTTTACCTGTGACATTGCTTGCCATACAGATGGGCTGGTAATTAGATGCTCATCTCTCAGCTTGAGGCTCCCCTCTCTGTGATGTTTGGGCTGCACTCTGAGCAACACTTTTCCTTTATCAGCAGAACAGATTTTAAATTTAACGTAACAAAAATTTCATTATTTTTCTGTGTGATTGATATTTTTTGTGACTTGTTTGAGACAATATTCCTTAGCCTAGCATCATAAAATTATTTTCTCTCATTTTCTTTAAAAGCTTTAAAGTTTTACTGTTTACATTTAGTCCTTTTTTGAACCCATCTATAAATTATTTTTGGACATGGCATTAGGTAGGGGTCTGTTTTTTTCCTGCATGCATTCCTTATATCCCCAGCATTATTTATTGAGTAATCCACTTTTCCTTTACCAATGTGTAATATTCACCATGGTCATATATTCTTTCCATGTACATATGGTCTGTTTCTGGGCTCTCTGGTTTGTTTCTTTGGTATCATCTTATTAGTATAGAAATCTTTACAATAAGAGTTGATATAGGCTCGGCACCTATGGCTCAACAGGCTAAGGTGCCAGCCACGTACACCTGAACTGGC
Source organism: Perodicticus potto (assembly GCA_963574655.1). Taxonomy (NCBI): domain Eukaryota; kingdom Metazoa; phylum Chordata; class Mammalia; order Primates; family Lorisidae; genus Perodicticus; species Perodicticus potto. The sequence continues at coordinate 9,925 of CAUYRH010101737.1, read as the reverse complement.
GGGTTCGAATCCAGGTCGGGCCCGCCAAACGACAATTCTGGCTGCAACCAAAAAATGGCCGGGCGTTGTGGCGGGCGCCTGTAGTCCCAGGGAGGCAGAGGCACGAGACTCGCTTGAGCCCAGGAATTGGAGGTTGCTGTGAGCTGTGATGCCACGGGACTCTATCCTGGGTGACAGCTTGAGGCTCTGTCTCAAAAAAAAAAAAAAAAGAGTTGATTTATGGGCTCAGCGTCTGTAGCTCAGTGGTAGAGTGCCAGCCACATACACTGAGGCTGGCAGGTTTGAACCCAGCCTGGGGCTGCTACCCAACAAGGACAACTGCAACAAAATAATAGGCATTGTGGCAGGTGCCTGTAGTCCCTGCTACTTGGGAGGCTGAGGCAAGAGAATCGCTTAAGCTCAGGAGTTTGAGGTTGCTGTGAGCTTGATGCCATGGCACTCTACCCAGGGTGACATACTGAGACTCTGTCTCAAAAAAAAAAAAAAAAAGACAGAAAAAATATTTGATATCTGGTAGGTAAGTGCTTAATCCTTAGTCTTCTTCAAAATTATCTTAACTTTTCTTGGCCTTTTACTTTCCCATATTATTTTTAGTATCAGCTTATCTCAAATTAAAAAACAGAAAGAGAAGGTGCAATAATGGCTGACTAGAAGCAGTCACCAAACTTACCGCTCCCAAGGAAATCGGAAAAAGTCCAGGCAGCTGCCTCCATTTGAACTACTCTTTGTAGAAATAGCAGCATGAAAGTGCAGAGAGGCAATGTGGGACACTCAGAGTGAAAATAATAAAAGAAGGAAGTGGAAACAGCTGGGAAGCAGGTGAAGGGGAGTCACAAATAAGAAGTGTGGGGTCCACGCCACAGGGAATAGTCACTTTGCTGGTGCCAGGTGGGCTGAGCCTCGGCCTGCTGCCAGGCCTGACTGAGACCCATCTAAAAAATGAAAAGAAACTCTGTTGAGAGTCTGATAAACTTACATTGTATTTATTGGGGAAGAAATGACATATTTATGAATATTATATTTTCCTATCCATGACCATAGTATTTTTTTAATAATTTTATTATGAACATAGTATTTTTTCCCAATTATTCAAGCCTTTCCCCCTATATCTTTCAATAATGTTTTGAATTTTGTTCATAAAAGTCTTTCTCTTCTTTATTGAGTTTCATTTATAAACAGTTTTGCTATTGTTTTTTCTACTTATCTAGTATCTTAAAAAATTGTATTTTATAATATTTATTGCTGAATACACAAAAACACTATTGATTTTCTAGTGTTGATCTTGTCTCCAACAATCTGAAAAAAAGTATCAGTCCTGATTGTTTGTCTAAAGATTCTCTTGGGTTTTCCAGCTGGATGTGTGACTCTTCTGCCAAAGACCTCAGTGGCTCCTCATTTCACCCCCAGTGAAATCCAAAGTCCTCACCATGGCCTGTAATCCCTCCCCATCTCTCTGACTTCCTCTTGTTCTTCCCTCCCCCTCCCTGTCTATACTCTAGCCACACTAGCCTCCTGCTGCTCCTTGAAGCACCCAAGGCTCATTCCTGCCTCCAGGCTTTTGCACCGGCTGCTTCCTCACCTGAAATACTCTTCCCTGACTCCTGCATGGCTAATTCCCTCAGTCCCTTCAGTTTTAAATTAAATGTCACTTTATCAATGAGGCCTAATCCTGGCCACCATTTTTAAATTTTCAATCCCACTCTACCCTGCCCTGGACACTCTTTCTTCCTTTACTTTGTTCCACTTTTTCCCCATAGCTTTCACCACCTCCAAACATATGACATGATTGATCTATTTGTTATGTTTGTTGTCTCCACTGTGACACTATTAGAATGTAATAAGGTCAGAGGATTTTATCTGTTTGGTCCACTGATATATCTCAAGTACCCAAAACAGGGCCTACCACATACAGGGGCTAAATAAATTTTGAGTATATGGGCAGAACCGAGAAACCTTGTGGTAAAGAAACATTTTGCCTTTGTTTAATCCAGTGTTTCATGAAGTTATTTGACCACAGGATATTCTTTATTTTTTGCCTTACTATAATCCCATGGACATTTAAAAATATGATGTTGTAATATTTTCAGTCCAGCGGGCCATCCTTTATAGGCTTTAATGTTTGGTAAAAAGCAAAAGCTTTGTGGCACTCTTGGAACACTCAGGGATGGATAATTCACTGTGCTCAGTGAAGTCACATGGTGAACCCAGGTGTTAGTTTCCTCATCTGAGAAATGGGACCTTGAGAATCAAATGCCTCTTGATCGGAGTGTCCACAACATGGGCTGCTCGGGGAAAATCAGGGCAAGTAGGTCGCATACAACTTTCAGAAAGTTAGATAGCAAACCCATAACTCAACAAAACCCACATGACCATGAAGATGCATGTTTTTGATGATTCAGAAAGCACAATGGAATCTCATATTGCCTCAGGACTGGGGTTTAGATGACCTTAGGCTAGTCATACCTGGCAAAGCCAGCACCTAGATCACATGAAAGCTGATTGATCAGCTATTACAAGCTGATGAAGCAGAAGATGACAGTAAAACAAAAAGGTGTCCCTAGCAGAGCCTCAAATGTCATGCAGGACATAATTATCCCTACTTCAGTGGCTAAACCCAGTTGCTGTAGGTTGAGATTCCATAAGACTCTGAAATTCTGAAATTAGTATTGAGTATATTGAGTGGATCTCCTACCTATCGAGAGTGAGGGAAACAGAATTAGGCAGGAGAACTTGCACTGTGAGGTAGTTACAACAAAGAACTCAGTTTAAATGAGTTATTTACCTATCTTAAATGAGTCATCACCCTTTAGAGCTATGTGAAGTTGATTCCAAGATGTACTGAAAGCCAAAAGGAAAAAAATTGAAGAAGAGGGCTTGGCTTTTGTACCGGCACATCACCCAATAGGTGGTGGAATAAAAACACTGAATTCATTCTCTTTCTGTCCCCTAATCTGCTAATGTTTCTTTGGCCAAATCCAGCAGAAAATCAGAAGATAGGGAAGCCACTGATGCAGTCCATATAGGCTGTCTTCTAAGGGCACGGAGTAGTGTAAGGTAAAGTTGGGAGACTGGAGGGTCATTGAATCACAGACTTTCATCTCTAATAGTCTCTATTTCTGGGGGAAAACTAATTCTTAGCTCAGAATTAGGGTAGCTTTGGTGGATACATTATAGGAATAAATGGAAAATGTAAAAAGAAAAAAGGAATTTAGAAAGAGAAGGTAGATTATGGTAAGTCGCTATTACCTCTAATATTCATTGTAGACATAATTTATTCTTTCAATTAAAAAATAAATGTTAGGTAGCAATTTTTTAACGTGGTTTGTTTTGTTTTCCTAATTAAACTTTGTATTTTACGATAATTATAGATTCACATACAGTCATAAGAAATAATCCAGAGAGTTTCTGTGTACTCTTTGCCTAGTTTTGTTCAATGGTTAACAGTCAAGATACAGAACCTCTCTGTTATTATGAGGATTCTTCATGCCTTATAGCCACACCCACTTCTCCTCTTAACCTACTGCCTTCTTAACCTCTGTTAACCACTGATAACCACATATTTGTTCATTTCTATGATTTTGTCATTTCAAGAATTTTATATAAATGAAATCATACAGAATGTAACCTTTTGGAATTGACTTTTTCATTCAACATAATCCTAAAATGTCAACCAAATTTTTGTGAATCAGGAATTATTTTTATTGTTTAGTAGTATTACATGGTAAACATGGCCATGATTTGTTGAACCATTTACCCATTGAGAAACATATGGATTGTTTCTAGTTTGGGGCTATTATAAGCAAAACTGCTATAAATATTCATGTACAATATTTTACGTGACCATAAGTCTTCATTTCTCTGGGATAAATGTCTAAGAGTAACATCGCTGGGCTCACAGGGTGATTGTTTATTTACTTTTATAAGAAACTACAAAATTGTTTTCCAGAGTGCTAGTGACTAGTATCATTTTATGTTGCTATCAGAATATATGAGTGATCCAGTTTCTCCACATCTTCACTAGGATTTGTTGTTACTATTTTTTATTTCATCAATCCTGACCAGTATGTAGTGGTATCTTACCATGGTTTAATTTGCATTTACCTAGTAGCTAATCATGTTGAAAGTCTTTTCATGTTCCTATTTGTCATCTTCTTGAATCTATATGTTTATATATTTTCCCAAACTTGAGAAATATTTGATTTTTATTTGAGTATTATTTGAGTCCTACCCTATTTCTCCGTGGTGTCATTAGGACACCAATGACACAGATGTCATTTATTTCAGTCCCACTCATCCCTGGGGTCCTGCTCATTTTCTTTTTCAGTCTATTTTCTTTCTGTTATTTACACTGGATAATTTGTTATTCTATTTTCCAGTTTACTCATCTTTTCTTCTGTCCTCCCCACTCTGTTGTTCAGCCCATCTACTAAACTTTTTCTTATGGTTATTGTATTTTTAAGTTCTAAAATTTCCACTTGGTTCTTCTTAAAATCTTCTAGCATTTCATAAATGCTTCAATGCATTTATCATAAAAATTTAGACATCTGTGTTGCATAATTCTAACATCTTGATATGGGCGTCTCTTTTTCACTCAGTTTGAGATCTATCTGATTCTTGCTATGATTAATGATTTTCAGTCAAAATGTTGGCATTTTCCGATTATGTTATGAGTCTCTGGATCTAATTTTGTCCTTCTGTCTTAGCTATTATAGTTTTCTTTAATATTGCACTGTCAAGGAGAAGAGGGAGTGCTACTTCATTACTTCCAGGTGGAGAAGAAATTTAGATACCCCAACTTGGCTTCTGGTGACACCCAAGGATGGGGTAATACACGTTGCTTCTGAGTAGGGCCTGGAGTGATGGCCCCCATGTGATCTCCATTTATAGTACCATGGAGCTGGCCTTGGTACTGCTCAGTGATGGTGAAAGTCTTGACTCTCCCCTGGACCCTCTCTGACACCACCCCAGTAGGGAAAGAGATGAGTGCTTTGTTATGAGTGCGATGTGGGAGTGGGAATTCAGATCCTCCATTGACATCATGGTGGTGGACATTCATTATAAGCTGATAAGGATGAAAGTCTTAGCTCCCTATGTGCCCTTCTCTGAAACCACTCCCTTCTCTGCGAGTACTGAAATGCCTCTTACACCCTTACGGGTGTGAAGGTCTGGGCTCTGTGCTTAGCCTTTACTGGTTTAGGTGGTTTTACTATTTATTTTGGCTGGAGCAGAGTAGTTTTTGTCTAAAATTTTATGTTTTGCTAAGCTGCCCTTTCCTGGTCCTTTGGCTAGAGAGATCAGGCTTTTTGTAAGGACAATTCTTTCCTCATTGGTGTTTCTGGGTTGTTAGCTTCTTTAGCTCCAAGTCTGAGAGAAATGTGGCAAATTCCACATAGAAAGGAACTCACCACCATGTTGTTTCTTAAGTCCTGAGGTCCATAGCTGATCTCTTCACCTTTCAGTGCCCTTTCATGTTTATTTTCTATGTAATATTGAGGGATTTTAGTTGTACTTAGTAGAAAGAATAGAGAAACATATATCTACATTTTAAAAATTAATATGAAAGAAATAGTTTTAGAAAAATCATATGACTTTTTACAGTGGTTTACACTTGATGGAATGAATGCTCGCCTTCTGTATGGTAAAGTTCTGAGCAATGTGACTTGATACTCTAAAGACTTGGCATTTCCACAGATATCTTTATTCTCCTTTGTAGGAGAATAGAGGTATATCATTTATGATTCCTTACCATAAAGTGACCCATTAATTATAGGTATTAGTTCAATAACTCAGTAAGCCTCAGAACAGCTATACAATTTGAAATGGTCACATTTTTTTGTTTGTAAAATTGAACAAATTTCCATCCACAGGCCAGGCCTAAATCTATAATAAGATGCAAACAACTTTGGTTAAAAAAAATTCTGTCAACTTAAAAAGGAAACTCAGAGAGACAAGCTTTCTAGAGCAGAAGATTTTAATTGGGAATTGCAAGTTATTGCAACCTGGGCTGTATATGTTATGAAAATCATAGGTACACCCAGAGAAATTCAGGACAAAGGGATGTTTGTAAGGACAAAGAAAAATCCATGCAAACTACTTTGAAAGAAAGCTTATTAGTCTCAGGCACTTATTCCCAAAGTTGGCCTTAGCTCATAGAGGTAGATAGCTGTGTCCAGGCAACTATCCTGGTACAAGGGCCTTATGCGAAATACTCCAAGCCAGAGGAAATTCTTGTGACAAGCTCCCTTTGCTTTATTTACAAGGTAGAGCAAGACAGGCAGGTAGGTAGATCAGGAATACGAAGTATGGAGCTTCTTTGGGCCCTTTCTGACTTCACTTTCATTAAGTTTTGACACAAGTGATTCCACTTTGTTATTAACTTTCACAAGTTATAGGAGGGATGTCAGTGAAAATGGTGGCGTAAGGAGACATAAAACTCATCTATAAAAATAATGAGAAAACTGGCAAAAATTATTAGAACAAACTTTGTCAGAATTCTGGAAATTAATGCAAGGATTATAGCAACCCAGGAAGCATTTATTCAAGAAAAAAATGTGAATCTTAGCAGGAATAGTGAATTTGGTGATATTTTAATTTACTCTACAATAGTGCCCCCGTATCCTCAGGAAATATGTTCCAAGAACCCCAGGGGATGCCTAAAACTGCACGTACATTGTGTGTTCCTTTACATACACACCTATCATAAAGGTTAATTTACAAGCACAGGAAGATATTAATAGTAACTTATAATAAAATGGAACACATAACAATATGCTGTAACAAAATTATGTGGGTGTGGTCTTTCTCTATTTCTATCTCTCCCCAAATCTCACTGTACTGTACTCACCTAATTTTGGATCAAAATTGATTGAAGGTAACTGCAGCCATGGAAAGCAAAACCATACACAGGGTGGGGCTATTGTATCCCCAAATATATCTAGCTGTGTAGAAGCCATAAAAACATCATGTAGTTATGGCAAACACACATACACACACTCTAGCAGTGGAAGTCACTGAAGAGACTGGAACAGGGTTGGAGCTCCTTCAAAGCTTATTACCAGAGAATTATTATCTGACTGACCTGGAGTTCCCTAGAAGACAGTCCTTGCAAAACTCTCTTTATTTCACTTGATTTAGACAGAGCTCAGTCAGCATGAACACCCTTTCTTCAGGGGCATTTGTGGAAACGATGAGAAGTACCTATTAAGCTATACAGCTGCCTGAGGTGATGGGCAACTGTAGGGCAAAAATAGATTAGCCAAAAAGCATAAAAGAAAAACCTGAGGAATGATGTTATATATAGGATTTGAAAATCTCTGACCTGTTCCTGGAAATCTAGAGGCCATGCTCTATGGCTGTGTGCATGCCCAGGGCTGTGCACCTGTTAAAGAAAGACCTATGAAAGCCCTAAGCTGTCACTGCTGTCACCTCTGCACAAGGAAAGTGACGAGGAAGGCAGAGTTGTCAATTGCCAATAGGAATATTGATGATGTACTCCAACATGTTACATGTCCTGGTGCCCCTTGGCAAAGTCTGGCAGACTACTGGTTCCACACAGTTGAGGAAATCTCTATCAAATCATTACCTAACCAATAAACTAACAGAACAGAGGCACCAGTGGCCATGAACAACAAAGAATTTAGACTAATGCAGGATTAATTTTAAAAAGTCACTAAACGAACAGCAACAAGCAGCAATAAAAAAAAAAACCCTTGGGGAGGGGATCTGATTTTCAAAGTTGCCATATTATATTCTCTAAAATGACCACATTTAAACAGAAAATTATGTGACATGCAAAGAAGCAAATAGTGTGACACATACCCTGAAAAAAAGGGCAATGAATAGAAACTGTATTTAAGGACGCCCACACATTGTGCTGACTAGAAAATACTTTAAATCAGCTCAGTGCCTGTAGCACAATGGCTACGGTGCCAGTCACATATACTGAGGCTGGTGGGTTCAAACCTGGACTGGGCCAGTTAAACAACAATGACAACTGCAACAACAATGGTAACTGCAACAACAACAAAAAAATAGCTGGGCGTTGTGATGGGTGCCTGTAGTCCCAGCTACTTGGGAGACTGAGGCAAGAGAATTGCTTAAGCCCAGGAGTTTGAGGTTGCTGTGAGCTGTGATACCACAGCACTCTACCCAGGGCAACAGTTTGAGACTCTGTCTCAAAAAAAAAAAAAAAAGAAAGAAAAGAAAAGAAAACACTTTAAATCAGTTCAAAATAATGTTCAAAAAATAAAGGAAACCAGGTCTAAAGTTAAAGTGTAAGAATGATTTCTCAGTGAACAGAAAATATCAAGAAAGAGATAGAAATTATATTTTAAAAGAACCAAATAGAAATTTTGATTGAAAAGTAAAATCACTGAAGTGAAAAATTCACAAGAAGTTCTAAACAGCAGATGTTCACTGGCAGAAGTAAGTAATTGACAAACTTGGAAGGTAGGTCAATTGAGATTATTTACTCTGAGGAACAGAAAAAAAAAGAATAAAGAAAAATGAACAGAGCCTCAGCAACCAGTGGGACGCTATTACGAACTGTCACCCCTAAATTCACATGTTGAAACTCTACCCCTTTTCCCCAGTGTAATGGTATTGGGAGGTAGGGACTTCAGGAGGCAATGGGAATTAGATGAGGACATGAGGGTGGAGCTTCATGAATGTGATTAGTGCCCTTAAAAGAGTAATGAGAGAGCCTGCTTCTCTGCCCCTGCCATGTGAGGACACATGGATAGATAGCTGTATATAAATCATGAAGGAGGCCCTCACTTGACATTGGCTCCTTGACCTTGAACTTTCCAGAGTCCAGAACTGTGAGAAACATTTGTTTGTTGTTAAAGCATACATTCTGCAACATTTTTGTTGTAGCAGCCCAAATGATTAAGACAGACACCATCAAGTGTACCAATATATGCATAATGGCAGTCCCAGAGATGAGAAGGAAAAAGAAAGCACAAGAATGTTTGAAGAAATGGTGGATGAAAACTCCCCAAATCTGATGAAAAATCATCCACATATCCAGGAAGCTCAATAAACTCCAAGTAGGATAAACTTAAAGGAGATTCACATCTTTGCACATCATAATAAAACTGTCAAAAGCCAAAAATGGAGACTTACCACCAAGAAAGTGAAAATAAACCACCCCCCCCAGAATGGGAGAAAAATTTATAAATCATATATCTGATAAGGACTTATTATCTAGAATACATAAGGAATTCTTACAACTAAATGAGGAGGCAAGTAATATAATTAAAAATGCGGGCAGTGCCTGTGGCTCAGTGTGTAGGGCACTGGACCCATATACCAAGGGTGGCGGGTTCAAACCTGGCCCTGTTCCAAACTGCAACAAAAAATAGCCAGACATTGTGGCAGGTGCCTGTAGTCCCAGCTACTCAGGAGGCTGAGGCAAGAGAATCACCTAAGCCCAGGAGCTGGAGGTTGCTGTGAGCTATGACATCACAGCACTCTACCGAGGGCAATAAAGTAAGACTCTGTCTCTTTAAAAAAAAAAAAAAAAAAAAAAGGAAAGGGATTTTTATAGACATCTCTCCAAATGAAGATAGACATATAGCTAATAAGCACGTGAAAAGATGTCCAATACTAGTCATTAGAGAAATCCAAATCAAAACACAGTGAGATACTACTTTGTATCCACTTGGATGGCAATAATGAAAAAAGATGAAGAGGATGTACAGAAATCGGAATGTTTATGCAGCTGACAGGAATGAAAATTGATGGAGCTGATTTGGCAAACAATTCAATAGCTTCTCAAAAAAAATTTTTTTTTTTTTTTTTTGAGACAGAGCCTCAAGCTGTCACCCTGGATAGAGTGCTGTGGCATCACAGCTCACAGCAACCTCCAATTCCTGGGCTCAAGCAAGTCTCTTGCCTCCACCTCCTAAGTAGCTGGGACTACAGG
>CAUYRH010101734.1:0-17990 GCA_963574655.1 Perodicticus potto | reverse complement strand
AAATGTATTGATTTTATATGCTTATGTATGATTTTACTAGGTTTTGGTTACATATGATTTTGTACAATATTCTATAATAAAAGCTGTACAAGAAAGTACAGTATTTTGTTATGTGGGCTAATCTTACTGGAGTTAGATGATTTGGAACGGATCTCAGTTTTTTTAATCCCAAGATCGGTGTCCTTTTCACGGCATAATTCTAGAGAGTAGATGTTGTGGTAGAATTAAGTCAGACAGACTATCCTTTCAGAACAGTTTAGATTGAGTTTACGATGTATAATACCTGAAGAGTTAGAAAAGTGCATGTTACCGAATGGTAGAAGACTTAGTTGTCAAGTATATTATAGTAAATAACACTAAATGCCAATATTTATAAGCATTTATCAAAGGTATAACACACACATACACTCTCTCTCTCATACACACACTTATTTCTTGTTTTCGTCACATCGTCACAGTTCAGGGCCGGTGGCCCTTAATCAGAAGCCTAATCAGCACGTGGTCTTCCAGGGGTCCAGGGTCTTTCCCTGTCATGGGCCTACCTTTCCTCAAACCATTGAGGTTATGTTCACTAACTTAATAAAAACAAAAAGATAAGAAAGGAAACCTTCTGTACTTCCACTCACTTCTCACGGCCAGAACATCCAGTATATAGTAAAAGCGGCCTGTAAGAGAAAGAACAAAGTAATGCGTCTTGGTGGTGGTCCCTGACAGAAAGGCTGGGGTCAGGAAAGCTCTGCAGGAACGGGAGATAGTGATTCAGTCACGCTCTGTCTGGGCCCTGGCCACGCGGTGTACAGCACAGACAAGGTCCTTGCCTTCTCTTATCCAGGGAAGGGAGGAGAAGGGAGTAGGCAGTAGAGAAATGAACAAACAAGATCCTTTCAGATTATAAGTGTTTTCAAAAGAAAAAGAGTTCTGACAAACAGGCTCCTGGTAGAAGGGGCTGCTGCCTAAGGTTGGGTATTTGGGGAACACCTGTCTGAGGGCTGCCATTTGAGCAGATTATCAAGGCGCACAGGGATCTGTAGAAACTATTCTGAACAGAGAAAGGCTCTGGCCCAAAGGCAGAAGAGTGAGGATGAGCTTGCTGTGCTGAAGGAACTGACCACATCACTGGGTCAAGAGCCCAGAAAATACAACATGAAGTCTTAGAAGAAGATAAAAAGGAGTCTAATCATGAAAGTTCCAGTGGGCCGAGGGAGGAGGGCAATTTTATTCTGAGTATACTGAGGACCTCCAAGTGTTCTATTCTGGAAGTGATTTGATTTAGCCGTCTTCACTTTTCCTTCCTCCTGACCAGACCACTCTAGAACATTGTCATGGTCCCTTTCTCTTGTATTTCATAGTATTTTCCCTGCTTCATTCACATCAGCACTTAGCTACCTGAAAGTGAGGCTATGTCATTTCCTTAACTGGAATGTAACCTGGAGAGCAGACTTGTTTGTGGCTCCCTCGGTGAGAAGCACAGTTCCAAGAAAGCACTTTGATTTTGAGTAAGTGCATAGCTAAATGAATGATGAATAAATAACTAAAGGAAGGAAAAAATAGTTAAAGGGATAGAGAGAAGTTTTGCCACAACATGCTCTCACTTTTGTTGTCATTTGATTGATCCACATGAGCATTCTGGGTTCATGGGGGAGAGTTTGGTGACTGCACCATGATGAGAGATAAGGCTGAGTGCTGGGGAGAATAAGGGAACAGCTTTAGAACTAGGGGTTCAGGAGGTAGAGTCAATTTGGAGTACGGGAGGGAGGTGGTGAGAGAAAGTTATGTTCCAATTCAGCTGATAAAGGGCAGAACCAAGTGGAATGCCCAGTAGGCAAGTAATTAAAGGTTAAGTTGTGTGATGCAAACAGAAAGAGCTGCAGGAGTTCAGAGAAATCTAATAAAGAAAATAGATTTGGGGCTGAGGAATGAGAATATACACCAAGGTCGCAAAAAGTTAGACTGCTGGGTAAAATGGCACAAAATATTTACTGACAATAATGCAATAAAGGAAATAAAAGAAATAGTAAGCAATGGGAAATAGAAAGATATCAGTATATATTAATTAACAGACAAGAAAACCAAAAAGAAAAAAAACTAAGGACCTACTGTCTTCTATTCATTTAGTTACAAAACAAAATCACTGCCTGCTTCTCACTAAATATTTCTTTTCCCGACTTCCAGAGCAGAGGACATAGGTCTATTAGAAGATGCTCTTTCCTGCCTCCTTTTCAGTTGCCTCTTGAGTCTGGTTCCAGACTGTGACCTGTGACAGATATTCGATTTCCAATACAAGGCTCTGCAGAGTTCTTTCCTCTTCTGGCACAGTAACTGGCAGTGTTTAAGCAGGTGACTGCTTTGTCATCCTGGACCCTTGGACAACATAGAGTATGAACAGTAGAAATATCTTCGTTGTTTCAAGTCACTGAGATGTTTGGGGAGGTAATTAGTGCAGCATAACATTTATCCTGACAGATGAACTCATAGTCAGGGGACAGTGAGAAAGGACATATGTGGAGTGGCATCGACTCCTGTAATCTGGAAGAGTGGGAAAACTGAAGACTATTAAAAAAGAAAGAGATGTCAGGTGGGCAAGTGATACTGATCAACTTTCTAACTTGCTCCCAAAGGCCTTGCAGTAGGTGCCCCTGGAAACCTCACTGCAGCTGTGTTTACCCACCGAGAGGCCCTCCAGGGCAAAGCCAGATAGAGCACACATTCAGGATCATGGGGAGCCCCTCTGCCTGGCTGCCCCTGCCACTCTCCCTGACTCTTCCTCACAGGTAATGGGAATCAGGCTGCCTTCCCTGAGGATCAGAAAGTGAAGGGGACCGTCTGTGGTGTTTCCAGATCTCCAGCCCCACAGTGCCTATGACAAAGGGTAAAAAGAACCACAGATAATCACCACTGCAAGCATAAAGTAGGACAATGATTTATAAACAGGAGAGCAAACAGCTTGATTGGGTTCTGACAAGGAGGATATATTTAGGAAGATAAAACCAAGCTTACAAGAATAAAGCAGAAATTGATTTTCCATATGAGGCCTACCAACATAGAGATTAGTAAAAGGAAAAGAGAACAAAAAAGAGGTAATCCATTTTCGTTCCCACAATGTGCAACATTAGTGGTCTTTTTTTTCCTCTTCTAGAGGTGATGAAGAGGGTGGAAAGAAAAGGAAATGATTATCTTCTTTTAGCTTAATCTTTGACTACTTATAGCAACCTAATTTTAAATTTTAGGAATGGTGCTAAATACTCGATTTGGGATAGTGCTTTTTGAATTGTAAGATTTATTGTGAACTGCAAGTGGAAAACACACTCATCACTTTTCATTTATGTTGATAATCACTTGATATCAAAGTCATTTGATAATCATGTTTTTATAAAAGAAACGTTCTTCCTTTAAAAGAAAGAGGCATAAAACTAGTAAAACTAATTATCTTAGGAAACTTCTTTTACAAGAAAAGAATTCCCACTGCCTAATAAAAAGGCCTTCTGAGGGTAGATGTTCAATTTGCAATTGAGTTGTACCTAAATTACAAGCATGAGATGATCACACTATATCAAAGCCTAAATATAACAAATCTGCCTTACTTTATTCATTGACTATGAACCAAGAGCTCAAGTTCATCTGGTAGTATTTAATAGGGAAAGATGTGTTTGGACAGATGGATGGAGAGATGGACAGACAGATGAATGGCGGTCCAGGCAGATAGATGTACGAATAGATTTTTCTAACAAGGCAGCTTGGTATCTCTAGAGAGCATAGGTTTTGTGTAAAACAAACCCAAACAAAGATCCCTTGTGGTAAAGGCAATCTAATTAAGAGCTGAAATAAAAACTCAGTTTTCCTGGCTTTAAATTTTGGCGCTCCCACTAACTCCTATACATAAATTCCTTAGCGTTACTGAGTCATGAGATTCTCATCCATATAAGGAGAATTTTAACACTTATTATACCAGGTTGCCAGGATGATACATAATAGCTATTATCACTAATCTCAATTTTCTTTGAATTTCTTGTTTAAAAAGTTTATCTCAAAATTATTTCTCTTTGCCTATATCTTAGTCATTTATTATTCAGACTGATTTTGAGGAAAGTCATTTGTTCTTTTGCTGTTGATGCCTGTGTGATAGTGTCTTAGCTCTTAACGGAAGTTCTTTGTAAGATCGCAAAGCATCCATTTAAATTGGTGTTGAATCTGAGTTTATTCTCATAAGGTAAGGGAGATTGAAAACAATCAACCAACTCCTTGTGTTTACAAAAACAAAATTAATGTTTTGACTTATTTTTATACTTTCAATAGAGTTTAAACCAAGAAAAGTTATACTATCCTGAATTCTTAGAGAAAGTATTTTGTTGTTTTTGTTGGGGGGGGAAGGATTTTGTTTATGATATAAAGTAAACAGCAATTGTTCACACTCTAAAGATGATTTTGTTTGCGCCTCCAAAGGCCTCTGCAGTGTTACTATCTTGACTTTGCTGGTGAGGAAACTGAGGCACATAACTGGCACCATGTCACATGGCTTTGTTGTGGAGGATGCCAAGATCTGAATGTAGGCTGTCTGGTTCCAGGATCTAGCTCCTTATTGCCTCAGTAAATTGCCTCTCAAATAATCATACTGTGTTAAAGCAGGCTGGATAGCACCTTGGAGATCATATAATCCTGTCTCTTTGTATTACCGCTTATAAATGTAAAGCAGAGGGAATTTAAACGATCTGCCCAAGGTTATACACTTCCTGTCTTTTCTTCAACATAATAACACCATCTTGTTGAAACTCATTTCTAGGATTTATACAAACTAATGGCAAAGTCATGACATTTTTTAATTGAATGCCCCATAAAAAAAATCATTTTCATCTTGTTTTCCCATCTCTTGTCCATGAGTGAAATGTAAAAACATGTTGCAAAGCCAACAGGGTCCTTATCTTCATGAATAGCCTGCTTTTTTTGTGTAAGGAGGAAAAGTATCCTTTGATTGAGTCGGTGTTAAGTGAAATAAGCGTGCAGTCATTTTCTTTGTGAAGAACATTTCTGAGGCATTCAGGGAAAAGGTGTCATGACTGACATTCTAAGTCATGTTACTGTAACTTTCAGCCACTGTAAGGGCTTCAAGAAAAGGATCATCTTTCCCATACTGCTAGTCTTACATGTTTCGAGGTCTTCAAGGTCACGTCACTATAGTTCCAGCTAGAAAACCAGTGAGGCTAAAAATGCTTTGTCTTTCCAGCAGACCAATTAATATTATTTTTAACTCTTAAAGATTTTGTTGCTATTCAATCCTTTACAGTTGCTTTATTGGGGCATTCGAGGAGATGTTTATAAGCATGTCTATCATCTGAATGATAGTCTGATTTTAAAGTCAGAGATTGTTTTCCTTGAAACTTTAAATGCTCACCTCTACTTTTTACAAAGCCAGAAAGCAAGAAAAACTCTGGACAATTTTCCTTGAAAATCACATACCAGCATGGAACACAATTTAAAATTTTATTCCTTTCTACACAAGAGCTTCGTCTGGTGTTTTATACAGAGTGTACATAAAATTCATGTGCAATTTAATAGAGTCCCCTCACCAACGTTGTGACCTTCGTTGAGTTACCTAACTTTTCTCAACTTCAGCTTCTCTCCCTGCAAAGTGGGAAAGAGAACAGTATTTGCCCGTAGGATTTTTAGAAGGGATAAATGCTGAAGTGTATATACAATGCAGTCCTTGGTACCCAATAAATATCTACTGTTATCTTTGTCAATTTGGCAATCGATTACAATGCATGTGTGTAGTCCTGAGGCTTCAATTTTTATCTTGAGGCATGTATGTATGATGGACACATACTTTGCAGCCCTGATTCTCACACTCTGAAGATTCATTCATTCAACACGCATTTACTGATGTCTGCTCAGAGTCAGACATTGTCCCAGGTGTTGCACTTACAAAAGTGGGCAAAACAGAGAAAAAGTCCTATTATCGAGTTTACCTTTCTATTAGGAAAACATGATAAGTAAACGTGCGTGTATGCAGTTTTATAGAGGTAAATGCTCAAGTAAAACTAAAGAGTGCAAAAGTGGCATAGAATTTATTAGGACATTTTGGCAAAAAAAAAAATGTTAAAGAAGTGGCTCGTGAATGTTACAATATCAGATAGGGTGACCAAGGAAGACTTTTCCTAAAGAAGGCAACATTTTAGTAAAAATGTGAAGGAAAGAAGCAAACTCTATGGCTATCTGATCAATTCAGCCCTCTATCACAACAAGCATTTACTGAGCACCAACCAGGTACTGTGCATGTTAAGTTTCTCTTTCTTGGCTCCATATGTCCAAATGTAACCCATTGTCTTCTCCTCTCATGACAAACATGTTGCATCTGTCAAGTTTCCATTTTGCTCTTCTAACCTTCCAGACGGGCAGTGGAGTTTGTCATAGCTGATGTTTGCTCTCCTCTGCCCACCTGCACACATCGACAAGCACGTACTGAACTGCCAAGTCCTATAAATTTTCCCTCCACAGTTCTTTCACATCACCCTGTTCTTTTTGTTTTTGTTGATGCCAGCGTAGTTCAGACCCATAGTACTTCTAACTTGACGATTTGTAATAACCACCTTGCTGATGCCTCCATCTCTAGTCCGTGGTGGTCAGTTCAGTCTTCATAGACATCAACAGGCTTCTCGGTTCACCATTCCAGAATCTTCAGCAATTCTCTGAATTAACATGACTTCAACAGTAAAAGATGATGGGCAGTTCCGTAGCTTGTTAATTCAGTGACTCAGCAATATCCAGGTTTCAGGTCAGCTCCCTCAGATGCCCTTGGCCTTCTCATTCTTGAAACAGGAAGTCTACAGCAGGCTCAAGTACAACACACAAAGGCAAAAAAGAATAAGCTTCAGCTTCCCTGAAAGCTTACACAATGCTGTTGCCACTTACAACAGCTGATTTGTTTTCATTGCCATGGTTGTGTCACATGCGTGTGCTTATGACAATCATGGGAAAGAAGACCAATTAACACACACTCCACTCAGTGCATGAACTTCTAATGGCTAAATGGATTCAAGGGTTCTTCAGCAAAGATGGGCAGTGGGAATGGCTTTTAGGTGCATAACAAAATCTGCCAAATCCTCTACTGATTAAACTACGGAGCATGATACACAAGCCTTGTGATATCAACCTTATTTTTTCTTCTACAGCATGCTTTAGCCAACATGTGCTCTGAATTCTCCCATCACCACGCCCTGAATCAGTTGATCTCAACATGTGGTCCAGGGACTAAGATTTTTTGTTCTCATTCTTACACAAATGCACAGTGGAGTTTTCCAGAGGCTACTTGATATGTGTTATTCAACAGATTCAGTGCAAAAGCAGGTATCAGAATCCAGCTTTGTTCTATGAAGCCACACATGAAAGGAATTTTCAAAAACGTACATATTGCCAGTCTTATCTCTACATTTATTTTTAGAAAATATTCGTTTGTACAAAAATTATTATCTCTGTCAACATGTAATGAGTATATTATTATTTCTAAATGAATTAATAAAAACAAAAGTTTAAACACCTCAGTTTTGTTTTCTAGTATGCTGATACCAGTAGATATAATGTACACAAATAAAAACTCTTTAAGGTCCTTGATAATTTTGAAGATTATAAAGGCATCCAGAGAGCAAATAACTTGAGAAGTATTGCCTTAGCCTAGATTACACAGTATCCTCCACCTGAAATGCCATTTCCTTCATCATTAAATGCTTATTCTGAAAGACTGAGGTCAGACAAATCCTCCTCAGTCCTTGGAAGTAAGCTCTTATTTTACTGAAGCTCAATGTATTAGTTTTCTATGGCTGCCTAACAACTTACCCTATAACCAAGCAGCTTAAAACACCAATGTTTATACCTCACAGTTTCTGTGGATCAGGAATCTTGGCTTGGCCTGCTGTGTGCTTCTAACTCAGGGTTCTACTTATAACCCCAAACCAGATATCATCCAGGGCTTCAGTTATCTCTACTAGGGGAAGACCCACCTGCAAGCTCACTCAAGTGGCTGCTGGCCAGACCGAGGTCCTTCTTGGTTGTTGGCTAAGGTCTTCTCACAAAATGATAACTTGATTTCCTCCCTTTTCCCAAGAAATAGCTGGGGAGGTGGGTGAAGGATAGGGATGGAGAGGGAGAGAGAGAGGAGGAAGCCAGAGTATTTCTCTAACCTAATCTTGGAAGCAACGTAGCATCCTTACGACCTGCTATTTGTGGGACCCAAAGTAAAATGAAAGCAGTCAGTTCCTGAGTTACACACATCTGACTTATACACAGCTTGCACTTACAAATGGAGGCTACTACAGGTAATAGGTAAATATACCTATTCCTACTTACATACCAATTCAACCTAAGAACAAACCTACAGAGCCTATCTTGTTTGTAACCCAAAGACTGTCTGTACGTGAAATTCCTGGTTCAGAAAGCCGGGGAAAGGTGTCATTAAAGGCTTTTAACTTTTTTCTGTTCGTTTTCTTTCTTGACTTGTTATAGCAATATTTTACTTGCTTTGTCATTCTCAGTACAGAAAAATTAAAATTTTTAACTATTAGCAAGATTTTACCATTCACTTTTATATTGTACCAGACCAGATTTAAATGCAAGTTTATGAAAATTGAATTGGTGTGTGGAACCATCCAAATTGTGCAATTTGTTATTTCCTAACTTATACAACCATGTGTATTTCATTCTTATAAGAACCTTGGAAACTTGTGAACAAAATTAATTTAACTTTTTATTTTACTTCATGATACTCATCCATTCTACCAACCCTCTTTACCTTTGCGTACTGGCGAGTAAGGAATGAGTTACAGGAAAAGGAGCTACAGTTGACCCTACCTTTCTTTTTCCTCTTCTGTCATAACTTTCAATATAATTGGTTAGCTAATCCGGGGAAGTAAATCACACATGTACACACAAACACACACGAAAACGATATGACCGTGTTCCTTGGTCATTCTGTTTCGTAGGACGTCATTGCCTTCTTTCTGTGTTCAAAGGAAGCTCTGGTTTCAACAAAAAGGGCATTTTCTTGGGGCTCTCACTACCCCCTTCCTCAGTCATAGAGGTAACTCACTTACCTTCCCTTGCTGTGATCCTCACTGAGCTCCTGTGAATCACAGTGCCGCCAGGATTCTGTGCTCATGAAACAGAGACACTACGTGGAAGGGTGGCCCAAGAAGAAGGCAGACACACACACTTGACGCCTCTCACACAGCTCATGCTGGCAGCCATGTCTCACTTGACTTTACTTACAAAATTCAAAGACAAAATTATGAAGAATTTCAAATTGGTGGCGACAGACCAGGAAAGCTAGTGCAGGGCCTATGCCCATACATCTCCTGCCCAGGAAGCCGGCCTTGGCCAACCTTTTGCTCTGCAGAAGAGTGTGGCAGGGGAGGAGATTATGCAAGCTCAGGAATACGACAAGGCAGCACCATTGGGGACCATCGTGGATCCCGCTGGCCACGTCCAGCATCATTTTTCTCTTTTGATTGGTTCTTTTCCTTCTGACACTCTGCAGAGTCCCTCGTGTGCGTATTATTTTGTACCCTGTACTAGATGGGAAGCTCCTCAAAGGCAGCAGTGCTCCCTGATATATACCCTGACCCTCTTCTGTCATGGGTAACCGGGCAGCATGTGGCAAGCACTGAATTCATGCTTTTGGAAAAAGTGAATGAATGAATGATACCTTGCAACTTTGATTTAAATTCTGGGGAGCAGTCCTTGTGGAAAAACATCAGTATGACAAACGAGCCTTCATATTTGCAAGATTAAAACTGCCTTTATCTTTCCAGATCCTTATCTTTCCACAGTGACACATGTGCTAATTTCTCTTTTCTCCCTTGTCAAGGACTGTCCTCCCTCTAAACATGGGTTCTTTCTGACTACTACAAAAATCTTATTTAGGTTATTGTTAATGGGTGAATTATTGTACTTGGGAAGAAAATTAATGATACCAGGGACAGCTGGAGCATATCTGGAGAAACTGTTCCATTGACATTTATATTTTTATTTTGGACTGCATCAAAATGGCAGGGGAGCTACGCCCTGTTAATGGTTTGCACATGTGGTCAGGCATTGTGTGAGCAAATAATGTTTCCCAGTGCTTGTATTCAATTTTCAGAAAAAGAAAATAAAACTGAGCAGAAGCCTTTGTAGATCTAAGCATTTTCTCCAGTTTTCTTCATCGGTCTATTCCACAATGCATAAGCTTTCACTTCCAGATCTGTTTCAAGGGTCTTTTATAATGACAGAAGCTAAGTCTTTGTTTCCAAGGAGGAGAATACAAAATGCATCGGTGTGCCATTTAGGAAAACTATTTTGTCAGTCTTGTTTATGCAATCACGATAATACAGTGCTTTTTTAAAAGACGCTGGGCCTAACCCCTGCTTGTTTATTCAGCATAAACAGAAGCATCCCTTTTGACGTTGTAAGGACAGGATGTGTGCTAATTTCACTAAGTAAAAGCCTCTGCACTTGGCCGTGTGAATCCCTGTCCACAGCAACCTTGCTGCTTCACAGTCCTGGGAAGGCACATGAAGGAGGGTATCAGGATGCCCATCAAATATTAATGTGCGTTCACGCATGGTCATCGTCACGGCCCCAGAGCACCCTCACTGAGCTGCTGTGGGGTTCTGCTTCCTTCACCTTGGTCTTTACACTTGAGCTTACACCCCGCCCATGTCTAAACAAAACAGAGCCCTCTACACCCTAACCAGCATTCCTGGGAAGTCTGGCAACAGAGTGACTGGTGTCCTAGGATCGGCCTAGTTAGTAACAATAAAACACCTATTGCGCTGATGTGTGACCGAGAGAGGAATGGCCCGTGTCGTTCCAGGTTTACAGTGCCACACCCTGACCTGAGCAGACTGAAAGCCAAGCAGGCGGGAAGGGCAGAGCAGGGCAGAGGGTCTCCAGCCAGGGATTGGATTTATTTCTTTACCAATTTCTTACCAGCATTTTAGCAGTAAATGTGTTGTGTTTGTATCCTGTTTTACGTAAGAATATATGAATAACCAAGCAATATTTCAACTGCCGTTTAGAAATAAATGTGTTGGTTAAATAGTTCAGTCAGGATGTATTTTTCTCTTTGTACTAAGCTGCAAAAGAAGTAGTGCTGTATCTGTGCCCTGTGTTCAGACATTTCACCCCCCGCCCCCGTCAGCAGATCGCACCCCCACCTCCAGCCAGCACCCATCCCATATCCTGCTTCATGTTTGACTCAAACCACACCTAGTCAGGAAGGAAGCCCTGGGAACCTGTTTATGCAATTCTAAATCTTCCAATTTAAAAAGACATATGCCCAAAATCAACATATTGCTTCCAAACAGAATTTTTTATTACTATGGCACATCTACAGATCTCTTCCAATAGAATGCAGAAGTACTGAATTTTATACCCCATAATATGCTGAAGCAGAAGTTTTGCTTTTTGTTACACAGAAAAAAAATTGCTACACTTTATAACTGATGCCTGGTGAGAGTTTCACCAGCTTCTTGGATTTGCACCATGCTGTTTTCCATGTCTTTGCATGAGTATTTTTTTCAATTCCAACAAAATCCCTGATTACAAAAGAAGGCATTCGTGTGTGCTGCCTTCCTGCCTCAGATGAGACCTTCCCCGGCACCGACTTCACCAGTAACTTCACACTTGGTTGTAAGCCCATCCTTCATCTTCCCCTGATCAATAATTCAAAAGCTCAATAGCAATGCTTTAAATTGAAATTGAGCACACCATTAACAGTCCTAGAAAAGTAGGCATCATTCAAACAAAACAACCATAGGCACCTCGCGGTCACCAATACGACACCCAGTATAGCTTGAAGTCTGGACGTCTCACTGCCAATGCATTTCCTCCAGAGCAATTATTCAGTCCTGAGTGAGTAAACTTCTGATCACTTCCTTTTATTGGGGCATTAGTCTATTTCCTTTACATTAGTCAATAATATACCTCATTCATTCCCTCTTTGTTCAAGCCTCTCTGCTTTTCATTAATTTTCTCCCGGTCAACCAGTCAGCTCTGGCTCCCTGTGGTTATAGGAAATTATCCACGCAATGAACTTAATTTAGAAAAGTCTGCCGCATAAAGAGGTGGCAACATTATTCTTCTCATACGCCGTTCTGTGTTGACTTTCGTGCTACAACGTCTCAATAGTCACTGACATAGAAATAGCTATCGAATTTAAAATGATTTTGCAGAAACCATCCGACAACAGAGAAATAAAACTGAGGCTAGGCTCCAAATTAAATGCTTTAAAAAGTAAAATTCTGGCATCCGTCTTCCTCATCATTTTATGTGGAAAAAACTTGTGGGAAATGCTGAGGCAGAAATATCTGAAAGTATATGTTTTAAAACATGTGTCGCTAATATTAGAAAACGTGCCTGGTATTTGCATTTAAAATAAGTAAATTGTAACTCAGATTTTTAAATTTTATTGTAGAATAGCTGTTTTAAAATTCCATTCCAGAACTACCAGTGTTCTCCATGCTACCGTCGGAGCTCCGTGGTATTTGACGCTCCTGTA
Organism: Perodicticus potto; assembly: GCA_963574655.1. Taxonomy (NCBI): domain Eukaryota; kingdom Metazoa; phylum Chordata; class Mammalia; order Primates; family Lorisidae; genus Perodicticus; species Perodicticus potto. The sequence continues at coordinate 5,467 of CAUYRH010101734.1, read as the reverse complement.
AGGGATCATTCTACTTAATTTGATAAATGTCACAGCTTCTTCTTGATTTCACTTGCGAAAAGACAGGAACTCTCCATATTTTAAAAGAAGAAAACAAAAAGAACAAAATGCTGAAGGATACTTCTGAATTTTGTATTGACTATAATCTCATGTTGTATGTAAACTGAAATAACATGGTGGCTTAGCACAGCTTATCTTGACTTATGCAGTTTGAAGTAAAATGAAGACCAGGAAGTACATTTCCATCAAATGCACTTTGGGTTTCAGCAGTTATGATAAGTTAACTATGGAAGACCCCCACATATGGGAAAGGCACTCAAAATCATCCCTTGAATAAAGGAACATGGAACTATATTGTAATGTAGGGATAATAAATGCATGCATAAGAAATCTGTGACCATCAGAAAGTATATCTCTAAGTTGATCAGGCACTCATCCCCAACCGTCCCCTCTACAGGGCTGTCTCACAGAATTTCGGAGGAAACTCTGTACTTGATGTTAATGCCTTACCTTGCTTTTTAATCACTTTGAAATGTGTGATTATCTTTTTTTTTTTTTTTTTTTTTTTTGAGGCAGAGTCTCACTTTGTCACCCTAGGTAGAGTGTCATGGCATCTGAGCTCACAACAACCTCAGACTCTTGGGTTCAAGCAATTCTCTTGCCTCAGCTTCCCAGGTACCTGGGACTCCATGAGGCCCACCACAACACCCAGCTATTTTTAGAGACGGGGTCTCACTCTTGCTCAGGCTGATCTAGAACCCATGAGCTCAGGTAATCCACCCACCTCAGCCTCCCAGTGTGCTAGGGTTACAGGTGTGAGTCACCAGACCCGGCCTGTGTGATTATCTTTAATCAATGAGAGTTACTAAACATTCCTCTAATGAGTGCCATGTCCCAAATTCCGGCAATATCAGATAATGGAAATATCACTACCAAGGGAGTTACAGAGGTGGTAAGGGGAAGATCCCTCTGTTTCATACTGTGTCTGTCTGGCAGACATAATGAAACCCCCCCATAAGACAACTGAAAATGGAGATAACTGGGTAGATAAATACATGTGAGAAAACGACAAATTACCAAAACCTGCAGACACTTTACTAACCGCAAAGCCAATAGAAATGGATTTAAAAATTCAGTCAACGCTCCCCAATTCTTTGTTGTCTATAGAAACAAAAAGTACCTACACTTCCCTCCATGCTATTTTGGAAAATATAAGAACGAACCAGTCAAGACACCAGGAAGCCTTTCCTCTCTAGGGCAGTGCTGCTTTTAGAGAAAGCCAGAAGGTTGCTGTCCCTTCCCTTTCCTGTGGGTTATCACCTCTCTCTCAAAGCTTGGCTAGAATCTAGTCCCTAGAGTATACTTAGGCAGGACGTGGGAAGGAGCTGGTGTGGAAGGAGCTCCCACAAGACAAAAAACGCTGTAGGCAAAAGAGGAGGGGTATGGAGTCCGGGGGTTGAGCTTATTCCTGATGGTAGATCTGTGTGTACTCAAGCTAATCAACACATCCGAGAAGAAAGGAGAAGGACCAGCCCATGGAGACAGAGGCCTAGACACCGACCTCGGAACAAAGAACTATGCCCATCAACCTACCACCCAGCTGTAGGGAAGAAAAGGAATATGAACAATTTGCAGGTAAACAGGAAATAGAATATATCACAAGCTACACGGGCATAATCTGCATACTGGCAAACTAGGTTTAGGTAAATCAGGATGAATAAGCAAGTCAACAAACCAAATAAAAACATCCCCAACATCATCTCTATTTTTCATACTTCATAACATAGGAAAATCCAGCATAATACTTAACATGCCTCACTGGGAGATGCCTACTTTATAGAGGTTATTGTAATGAGATAAAGAATATCTCAAACATTTAGAATAGCTCCTGGCAAGCAGTAAACATCTAATAAAGAGTAAGTATTATTATTGATAAACATTTGGAACTAAAGAGATAATTCAAAAACCACTTTCTTGAGTGTAAGTAAATAATCAATCCACAAAATAACAACTCAGTGCAGATTAAAAGAAAAAAATTCCAGGCAAAATCAGTAAATTAGTGAATAGATGCTCACTCCAAGACATATCCTGAAAAATGCTTTTAATTATAAAGATAGAGGAAAAAATGACAAGCATTCAGGTACAAAGGGACACATTACTTACTTTCTCAGAAGGGCTCAAAGAAATGAAGTCACTGTGACTGTTGAAGAATTGGGGATTTTCCACGGGGATAAGACCTTACACATCTGTGGGACTGTTGAAGAAGTGTACACAAGGGTGTTCCTGGGCCTCTCGTGGTGGTCCCGAAGTTACTATCGGCTGCCAGAATCATTAATCAGCTGGATGCAGAGCAAGAAGACAGCAAAGGCAAATGGGAATGCTAAGGACAAACTAAAACACACGGCGACAAACTGGGAATCTACCTGTCCTTGCCTTCAGCTCAGTGATGAGGGTGACCGCAGGAGGTGACACACCCACCTGGCTCCAGACTCAAAAGCTGCTGGAGGAGCTGGAGTGACAGCTTGAGATCCCAGGGCTAAATGCTGCCTGATGCCCACCGGGAGGCAGCAGCAGGTCAGCAGCAGAGTGACCTACAGCAGGGTGACCCACAGCAGAGTGACCTACAGCAGGGGACCCACAGTAGAGTGACCCACAGCAGAGTGACCCGCAGCTGGACCTGCACACTCCCTGGGTGCAGAGTGCAACAGCCGCGACTTCACTGCCAGCCGGTCCTCCTGTGGCCAACACTAGCCCAGAACCATGCAGACAGGGATTTCTGAGAAACATGGCATCACTTTATGAATACCACAAAGAAACAGAAATGACAGTGACCTCAGGCTTCTCTTCTGCAGATCTTACTCCCAAAAGACAATAGAACAACAGAGTTGAATTGTGAGAGAACAAAATTAGCTATGGGCCAAGAACGTAGCTCCCATATTAGCTGTTTTTGCACGTCTGAGGACTTCTGCCCTCTTTACATCAGCTCACTCAGAGTTTCAAAATTCCTTGCATTTCCCACACCTCCATCTGCCACCATTGCTCTTTCTCTGTTAGAAATCTTGCTCCACAGCTCAATGTGACCATGTGTTATGATGCTCCTGGGGCAGTTCTCCAAATTCACAGTTTTGTTTGCATCTTATTACTCTTAGTTATGGCACATGGAGTCCTGAATCTTTTTCTAACAAACAGTATCTTTCTTTTTCTCCATTTCAGGCTAGCCGTAGTCATCCTTTAAATAGGTCTCTGGCTCACTATGGTTCTTTTCAAACCCAGGTACACTACGAAAACAGTACCTAAAAAGACGGTCTTACAGTCATCCAAGCCTGGTCCCTCAACGAATCCCTGGTTCTTTTGAGTTACTGCTTATTTGATCTTGAGTCCCTGCTATGTTTTTCCATCCTCTGGTTCCTAGATCAGTTCCCACTTTCCATCAACATAGTCACCCCACAAGGTAAAGATACTCTGGAGTATACAGTTGGTTTCGCTTTAGTTTTTATCTTCCTTAAATTTGTTAATGTATGTTAAATAACAAATTGTTATTATTATTGCCTGTTAATTAATACTTATGTCACATATAGGCAAGATATGGCTACCCCAAATTAATCTTCCCTTTCGAAAAGACAGCAGAACAAAGGGAAATGGAGTATAAATCAATTTTGTGGGATCTTTGTTTCTGATATGAGCCTTTATTTGTGTTATATGAGGACTTGCCTCTTTCTTTAGGTGTCACTTGGGAGCCGTGTAGAAGTTCTCCTCGAAAGAATTAAGACAATTTATTGGTAATAAATAAGCAATAAATTCTGCTTCATTTTCCACATAAGTTAAATTAACAAACGTATTCCTAAAATATTTATAGCTTTGCAGGCAAACTACCCAAGCTAATCAGCCTGTGGTCCGCACACCCCACCGGCTTGCTCCCACTGAGCCAGCCATGCCCCCAGGGAAGGGACTATCTCTCCAAGACTCTGCCCATTTGGGCCAGAATCCTGGAGACCCTTAGTTAATCCTCTCTGCAGGCCTGACTTTGAGGAACACTGTTGTGAAAAGAGGATTTATGGGTTTTTTCCTGACTGATCAATTGAAGAATCAAGGTAGTAACAAAAATCTAGGAACCGTGGAGTCTGCTTTGAAAGATGATAGTTCTGTCTTTTGTCTGTTTCATCCTTTGGCTTTTTCTATGTCCTCTCATTTTCCTGTCTCTTTCAAACTTCACTCTGTTCCCCTTCTTAGTTTCTACTCTTCTATAAAGGGGTGAAGAACTCTGAAATCTTCAAGCCTTCAATAATCAAAATTCCTTTTTCTTCCTTTGAAAACCTGCTTCAATCTGTTTCTTCTAAGAGCAGCGCCATCAGTCCTTTTAAGAAAACAATGGCAAAATGAAAGGAAGTAGAGCGAGTAAGTGTCCCCAAGGACAGAGTGATATTGATGTGATACTTTAAAAAGAAAGACAACACCTGTTTTTGAAAAAGTACAGTCTCTCTTTAAAATGTAAAGGAAGATGAGTTAATATTAAACTTTCAAAAATGTTTTTTCAGTTGTTCTAAATGATCAATGCTTAAACAGAACTATTTAATAGATAAAATGTAATTGAGTATTATGCATTTGAGGGGTCACTTTAAAATAGAACCAAAGTTCAGGAGTAAAACAAGACATGTATTTTGCCCTTAAATTTTTTGCTGTTGCGAGCACAAAAATGGTTGCAAGTCAAATCAAGGTTATATTATAATTGATACTTAGAATTGTTAAGAAGAAGCAAAGGTGAAGTGGGATGCTTTTTATTATTATTTTTGATGAAATCTTATTAAAAACTTAATGGAATGCAAACTAGAGACCCTCTGCAAGGTCTCAAGTTAAATTAGATATGCAGCCATTATTGGTCTCATTTACCATAACACGTTTTTAAAATAACTTTCCTCTCCCAGACTTGGGCTGATGCATTTTCCAACTTCTTTGTGTTTTCTTTGCTATTATAGAGAAATTTATTAGCCCAAACAATATAAGATATATTCCTCCTATTTAGTCCTAATTCGAGACTATAGTTCAACTGAAATATAGTTGAACATATCTGGATTGCAATTGCTCTCAAAAAATATATACTAATAAATAAATTTAGCATCTTAATTCAGTGGTTTTTTCAATCGTGTTTAGATGCTTGAGCACTTGAAAATCTTGGGATTGGTTGAAAATTTCCATGAAGTAATGACATTTGAATTGAATTGAATCAAATTGGATTGAATTGAATTAGGAGGAAATTTACCTATAGAAATATGACTTCTTATAGACATAAAAATCTCCACAAGTAAACAGTGATGATTCATAACATATATGTGGGAATTAACATGTACGTTAAGGTTTGTCTCTTTTCCTCTGTGCTCTTGGTTTATTCAGTTTTGTATCTTTAGCAACACATGCCAGTAAGCAAATTGAAGAAGCAATGATTCTAGAAAAAAAGAAGGCAGGAAAGAAA
>CAUYRH010101732.1:0-57819 GCA_963574655.1 Perodicticus potto | reverse complement strand
TGCTGTGGAGTCACAGCTCACAGCAACCTCCACCTCTTAGGCTTGAGCGATTCTCTTGCCTCAGCCTCCCAGGTAGCTGGGATTACAGGTGCCCACCACAACGCCCAGCTGATTTTTGATGCAGTTCGGCCGGGGCCGGGTATGAACCCGCCACCCTCGGTATATGGGGCTGGCGCCCTACTCGCTGAGCCACAGGCGCCGCCCCAGAGATATTTTCTTGTGGGCAAATATTCTTCTCTGGAGTGGGAGAAGTCTGATGAAGGTGATATTCCCACACAGATAGGGCTTTGGCTTACAAAGCTCCGATTTCTCAGTCCCCACAGGAGGGGTCTGAAGCTCAGAGGGGCTGAGCCAAGTGGTCCAGCCAGGACATTTGTTCCAATTTTGACTGTGGACTGTTAGCTATTTCTCAAGTGTTTTCTCAGTCTGCTCCCAGGATCACAATCCCCACATGCTGGGTGATTCTCCTTATGTGAAATGCCCAGGCTGGCACATCCACAGACAGTGAGTGCATGGGTGGGGTCCAGGGGCTGGCAACTCTAATTCCCATGAGGAAATTGGGGGGCTGACAGTTGAAGGGCAAAGGGTTTCTTTGGGGGGGATGACAAAAATCTTCTAAATTTGTGGCAACGCCTGCACACCTCTGTCGTAACAGGGACCACTGAGTTCCATATTTTAAGTGGGAGAATGGCAGGGTAGGTGAACAGTATTTCAGTAAAGCTGCAGCCGCCAGAGCCATTAGCTAATCTTGTCCTCCTGGTGAGACGGGAGTGTTCTAGGAGCAAACTCCCGATTCCTCTGACCAGTGGCAGGCGCAGAGCTGAGCACAGGACAAACACTGTGTGAGCATTCGTGGACTGACTGACCAACAAGAGACCTCCCAGAGAAGGTTTTAGTTTGTTTCACTTTTATACTTTGCATGAGCAATAACAATCTGTCCCAAACTGGAATTTGGCGTTCCTCCTGCCCCTTCCCATACTTAAGATGCTACAAAACCAAAAAGTGGACAAAACTCCCTGCAAACCTGTGTGCCAGGCTGACAGAGTCCCCCCAATTCACATCTGCTCAGAGCCTCAGAATGAGACTGGCTTTGGAAACAGGGTCTTCAGAGATGGAACTAGCTTAGGTGAGGTCGTACTGGATTAGGGGTCTCGTTGGATTGGGGGTCTTGCTGGGTTTAGGGGGCCTCACTGTATGAGGGTGTCATGGATTGGGGATCTTGATGGATTGTGGGGTCTGGCTGGATTTAGGGAGTCTGGCTGGATTGGGGGCTATTGCCAAATTTAGGGAGTCTCACTGGATTGGGGGTCTCGCTGGACTGGGGTCCCCAAACCCAGAGGCAGGCCTCCTGTGAAGACAGGCTGAGGGAACACGGCACTTGGAGGTGTAGCCTGAGTGAGCAGAGGCCAGTGGAGGCCGGGAGGAGCCTCCCTGCCTGGAGCCTGGGGAGGGGGTGCAGCCCTGTCCTCACCTTGACTTCAGGCTTGTGGCCTGTACCAGGGCAAATTCCTATTATTTTAAGCCCCTGGGGTTGTGACCTTTGTCAAGGCAGCCCCAGGGAGCAGGTGCCGGCTCCTAGCTCTTGGGCTCCCAGCAGCTCTTCTTTGAGCCGCACACAGAGCTCTTGTCTCCTCCCCCACTGTCCCCCACTGTTCCCCTCTCTCTTGGACTTGTCATGAAATCAGCATCCCAGGAAAGTGTCTTTTTAACCAAAGAACTAGAACTATCCTTTCCAATTGTCTCTGTGCAGGGACAGAAGCTCCAGGAGCAAGTGGAGGGCAGGGGGAAGGGAGGGAGCCGTCAAAAGGAAAGGGCCTGGGGCACCGTTTCTGAGGCTCTGCCATCTCTGCCCCTCCCCCCCCACAACGCTGCCCACGGGTAAGGGCCATTGGGCCACCAAGAACCTGAGACCCTGGTTCCCTCTGGGCCGAGCGCTGCTGTCAGCTGCAAGCTACCATGAGTCCACTTGCCCGAGGGCCCGAGGGGACCCTGTCCCCCATGTGCTGTGAAGTGGACACATTGGCAGACCCCACACCTGGGCCGGCAAAGGCCTTCTGCCTTCTCTATCAATTTCCTTTCATCACAACAACCACAAATGCAGTGTCTTAAAATAATCATCGATTCTCCTGCAGTTCTAGAGATCAGATGTCCAAACTAGGTCTAACCAGGCACAGGCAAGTGCAGGCAGGGCTGAGGTCTAGAGGCCAAGGTGCCCGCTGGCTTGGCCTCTCCCTGTGTCCTCAAAGTCTTGGGGGAGCACCTCCCTGACCCGCCTTCCTTGATGAAGTTGCTGTGAGGACACTGGGCTGACTGAGCCATGATTCTCTCCCATCTCCAGGTCCTGAACTTAATTACATCTTCAAAGTCCCTCCTGGCACCCAGGGTGCGGCTCCCTTTGGAGGCATCATCCCGCAGGCATCCTTCCGTTTCCACCACTGCCCTGCTTACAGAAGCCCCGGGCTGGGAGAGTCCAAACCCCTCCCCCGCCACCCCGGCACCTACCAGGGCACCTCCCAGACCTCCCAGTGACGACTCCCAGTGCCCCATCCTCTGCCCACGCTGCCCTCATCTTCTGCCCTAACACACAGGGAGGGGCCACTCTCCCAAGCCCTCTTGTGCATGTGCTCACCTGTGCGCTCTGCAGGCTCAGAGGCCTCTGGGTCTGGGCGCGTGGTGCCACAGTCCCTGTGAGCCCACACATGTTCCCTCAGCGGCTCTCGGGTTAAAGTCGCCCATCGTCTGTTTCCTGGCTCTGGATCGCTGTCCGGTTGCCAGCCAGCTATTCAGACATACAAAGAGCTCTCAGCAGGCAGGGACAGAGGGGCCTGTGTGCTCTGCCGCCGTAGCGGCTCCAGCCCCCGAGTGCTCATGATTCCACTTCAGCTGATGAAGCTCTTTCCGACTGAACAGGGAGCTGAGCTGGCTCCTTCTGGGCCCTTTCCATCCACGGTTTGGAATCTTGCTTATTTAACCCACCACCGAATCAGAGTTGGCCTTGGCTCTCCATGGCCGAGAATAACATTCACGGGCTCGGTGCCACTGTTTGGCTGGGCTCTGCCACTGCAGTAGGGTAACTGGTGTCTGCATCTTGGCAGCAAGGCCCAGCATGCTCCTTCTGGGAGGGAGAGCCCTGGAAAGCAGGGATGCCTGGGAGCCACGGGGCACTTGCCCTTCCTGCCCCCTCTGCAGGGAATGTCCTGCCTCTCTGGTGTGGTTGTTAATTACAGCAAACACACTATTATCTCTGGAGAATTCGAGCATGGCATTATTTTTGCCCAGGGCTGAAGACATGAGTCCACTAGCCAAGCAGATGTGAAGGCGGTGAAGCGACAGTCTCTCTGCTTCATAAAGATGGGAAACCTACTACAAGCTTATTTTCGTTTGCTCCTCCCCAAGAGAATGCCGCCAGATACCATGGGGACCCCAGGGAGCAGAGCAAAGAAGGCAAAAGCAAGTGGCAAAGAGGAGGGCTGGGTTTTCTTTGTCTAGGGAGAAGATCCAAGATGTCCAACAGGGTCCTGCAGAGGCCTCTAGAAGACCCTGGGTGGTTGTCACTGGGGGAGACTGTGGCCAGGACCTCCGACTCTATTGTGACCCACCACAGATGGGCTGAGCCATATCCCCATGGCTGGACAGACTCCTGACCAGCAACCCTACAAGTCAGTGGGGCACAGGGCGCAGCACCCTTCTGCCCCATCACTGAGACCATGGCCTCATGTGCTTGTGGCATGTCTGCCCTCCCCCCTCCTGACCTGTTAAAGCCCTCAGCATCCTATGTATTAATTCCCAAGGAATGAAACAGCCAGAGGGGCCCAAGAATTGCTGGGATCTCATTCCAAGGGATTAATGACTTCCCCGACCTGACAGGGCAAGCCTGAGAAACGGCTTCCCGCCCTTGACTTTCTGCCGCTCACTTGCTGGTCTTTTGTTTTTCACATCTTTTTTCAATAGGTTGCCAAAGGTTTCACCAGCATCCACATGGCCCTGCATGAGTCCTGAGTCAGAAACAAGGAAAACTGCCAGACACAGCTGTGTGGGCTGTTCAGAGACCCATACCTCCCCCGAGTGGAGAAGTGGCCACTCTGACTTCATACTTTGATCCAAAGATTCTCCAATCATTTCTTTTTTCTTTCTTCTTCTTCTTCTTCTTTTTTTTTTTTTAGATCTAGAGTCTCACTTTGTCACCCTTGGTAAAGTGCCGTGGCATCACTGCTCACAGCAACCTCCAACTCCTGGGCTTAGGCGATTCTCTTGCCTCAGCCTCCCAAATAGCTGGGATTAAAGTCTCCCACCACAACACCCGGCTATTTTTTTGTTGCAGTTTGGCTGGGGGTCGGATTTGAACCCGCCACCCTCAGTATATGGGGCCAGTGCCCTACTCACTGAGCCACAGGCACCGCCCTTCCCAATCATTTCTTAATGAAAATGACAAACTGGCTGGGCCCAGTGGCTCACGCCTATAATCCCAGCATTCTGGGAGGCTGAGGCAGGAGGATTCCTTGAGCTCAGAAGTTCAAGACCAGTCTGAGCAAGAGTGAAAACCCGTCTATATTAAAAACAGAAAAACTATTTCTATAGTAGAAATAGTCCCAGCTACTTGGGAGGCTGAGGCAGGAGGATCCCTTGAGTCCAAGAGTCGGAGGTTTCTGTGAGCTGTAACGTGTTGGCACTCTACTCAGGGTGACAGAATGAGACTGTGCAAGGAAAGAAAAGAAAACGATGAATTAGCTCTTTCAGCTTCGCCTTTTGAAGCTGAGGCCTCCTGGTGCTGACACAAAGCCTATTGAAGATCTGGGGTGAACCCAGGAGGGTCCTGGCTCTGAGCTGCTGGTCCTGGCGTCAAGGTGTTGGGGAGGAGGGGGCAGGTGTCTGGATTTCCTCCTCACCTTTTCCCTTTTGGTGTAAAATGCAGGATTATTCTGCGAAGACATTTCAGTTGAGATGAAGGGAACACCTACAGGTTTCCTGTGAAATTACATGTCCAGCTTCTCACCTGCCCGCCCCTTGCAGGTGCCGCTCGGCCTCCCTACACACCTGGACAGCTAAGTCCTTCCGCCTCCTTTTCTCTCCGTTTTGCTTTGGCCATTCTAGGTCCCTTTTGTGTCCACCCAAACTGTAGAACCAGCTTGCACACGTGCACATGCACGAGAAAACCTTCTGGGGTTTTATTGAAAATGGCACTGAGTCTATAGCTAAGGGTGGGGTATGGGGTCCGGAGGGCTGATGCCTTTCTAGCCCTGACTCTTCCCTCAGTCATTGGCCCCCAGCCCATTAATTTAGGTTTTCTTCAACTTCCCCGAGTAATACTTAGATTTTTTTTTTTGAGACGGAGTCTCACTTTGTCACCCTTGGTGCAGTGCCATGGTGTCATAGCTCACAGCAACCTCACACTCTTGGGCTTATGTGATCCTCTTGCCTCTTCCTCCCAAGTAGCCTAGACTACAGGTGCCCACCACCATGCCAGGCTATTTTTTTTTTTTTTTTGTAGAGACAGAGTTTCACTTTACAGCCCTTGGTAGAGTGCTATGGCATCACACAGCTCACCGCAACCCCCAACTCCTGGGCTTAGGCGAGTCTCTTGCCTCAGCCTCCCGAGTAGCTGGGACTACAGGTGCCTGCCACAACACCCGGCTATTTTTGTTGCAGTTTGGCTGGGGCCGGGTTCGAACCCGCCACTCTCAGTATATGGGGCCAGTGCCTTACTCATTGAGCCAGAGGCGCTGCCCAGATGCCAGGCTACTTTTTAGAGATGGGATCTCCCTCTTGCTCAGGCTGGTCTCAGGCAATCCACCCACCTCCACCTGCCACGTGCTGGGATTACAGGTGTGAGCCACCATGCCCAGTCCCAAAGATTTTATTTTAGTTCACAGACTGCAGGTGAGCATTAGATACACCTGTATATTATTTTAAATAATAGGACAAAATGAGAGACTTGATAATATGCAAAAGGATGATAGTGGGCTTGGCGCTTGCAGCTCAGTGGTTAGGGCATTGGCCACACGCACAGGGCTGGTGGGTTCAAACCCAGCCTGGGCCAGCCAAACAATAATGACAACATCAACAAAAGAAATAGCGAGGTGTTGTGTCAGGTGCCTGTAATCTCAGCTACTTGGGAGGCTGAGGCAAGAGAATTGTTTAAGCCTAAGAGTTTGAGGTTGCTGTGAGCTGTGACATTATAGCACTCTACCGAGGGCAACATAGTGAGACTGTCTCAATTAAAAAACAACAAAAAAGGCTTTGCGCCTGTGGCTCAACGGGCTAAGGCGCCAGCCACGTACACCTGAGCTGGTGGGTTCAAATCCAGCCCGGGCCCACCAAACAACAATGACAGCTGCAACCAAAAAATGGCCGGGTGTTGTGGCGGGCGCCTATAGTCCCAGGTACTTAGGAGGCGGAGGCAAGAGACTCGCTTGAGCCTGTGAATTGGAGGTTGCTGTGAGCTGTTATGCCACAGCACTCTACCCAGGGTGACAGCTTGAGGCTCTGTCTCAAAAAAAAAAAAGATTATAGATTATTCCAACCACTGGATGAAAACAAAATGAGAAAATTAGAATATCCACACTTTGCATCCCTAGTAGCTCCCGTTTTTAAAAAGAGGCCAGGAGACCATGCACCTCTAACGTGAGGGTGCACTGCTGTCACCCAGTCAGGTTCACCTGCCCACTGCCCAAGGGGAACCAATGTCCAGAGACAGTAGGGTTCACAGCAGACTTTATTCCACAGAGTGCTAAGTGGGGGGGGAGGGGGTTCTCAAATCCCCCTCTCGGAGAATTGGGTGGACAGGGTTTTGTTTTGTTTTTGTTTTTTAAGACAGAGTCTCACTTGTCACCCTGGGTAGAGTGCTGTGGCATCACAGTTCACAGCAACCTCCAGCTCAGGCTCAAAGGATCCTATGCCTCAGTTTTTCTATTTTTTAGTAGAGACGGGGTCTTGCTTTGCTCAGGTTGTTCTTGAACTTGTGAGCTCAGGCAGTTCACCTGCTTTGGCCTCCCAGCGTGCTAGGATTACAGGTGTGAGCCATAGCACCCGGCCGGTAGACAGGGCCCTCTGGTGGGCAGAGGGTCAGGCAATCAGGTCTGCTGACCAGTTGGTTTTGGGACTTAATCAGTCCTTTGGTGTGTGCCACTATCTGGGTGGGTCCATTCCTGGAATGCAGGACATTGGTAGGGGGTCCAAGACCAGTAGAGTAAGTTCCTTGGTCTGGGTGGGTCCCTTCCTGGAATGCAGGACCTGGAAGATTGCTCAGAAAGGACGCCAGGGTAAAGGAGCAAACAGAGGCAACAGTGAGGGGACACTGGCTGATCACCATCATTACGTCAGCTGAGCTGCTCCTCCCCGGGTCTCTGGGGGCCCTTACTTGGGCCTCATCTTGCACCCCTCCATCAGTTTGTAAGGGCAGTTTCAACACCACCCTGAGAACCCCACCTGGGGATCACAAGTACACCTGGAGTGAGCAACCAGCAAGATCAGGGTCGAGGGAGGCTCCTCACACTCTGGTGAGGAGTGGGTGGCCTGGCTGCTGCCCAGTAGGGGGTAAAGGAAGAAACAGGGTGGAAGAGACAGAGAGCCTCAGACATACCAAGTTTGAAAAGGGCCAGTCTACAGGATAGCGTCCAGGGTGCACACCTGCCTTGGGAGGCGCAGAGAAGTGTGAAGATGATGGTTACATGTGGTAACGGGGAGATACCAGGGCCTTTGGAAAAGAGGGTTTGTGTCTGGAATGAGGCCTGTGGAGGTTCCCAGTGTGCGAAGTGCTGTTCCTCCACCCTGCGGTGGGGGTGGGGTATGGGAGGTTATCAGGGCTTTCTCTGCACATGAGTCACTAAGCATACATCCCTTTGGTGTGGTTTGCTGTATCTGTGCTTTACAATAAAAAGGGTAAAAAACGAGGAGGGTGTGAATGAATCTCGTTCTCCCCAAATTCATATCTTGAAGCCCTAAGCCTGGGGCCTCAGAATTTGAGTGCATCTGGAGACTAGGCCGGGAAAGAGGAGATTGTGGTAGAAAGAGGCTATGGGGCCCTAATCCAACCTGACTATTGTCCTCATCAGAAGAGGGAATTCAGGCACACAGAGGGACGTCGGGGATGCCACACAGCAAAGGGCCGTGTGAGGACACAGGGGCAAGGAGAGGCCGCGCAGCCCTGTTTAAGCCTCCACGTCTGGGGCACTTTGTCATGGTGGCTGAGCACACAGGGCAGGTGAATTCTCAGAGCCCAGAATGGCTAAGCACCCCCAAGCATGCAGGGACTTCCCAGAGCCTTGTGGTCGGCTCTGTAAGTGCAAATCACTTGCAAAGGGGGGCATAAGGAGGGGGGAAGTCAGGGCGCCAGGAGCCACTGGACACTTGCTGCCCCAGGGTCTCAAATAGGAAACAGGCTGGGCTCCAGCGACTCTCCTGCCTCAGCCTCCCAAGTAGCTGGGCCTACCGCCACCAGCCACAACACCCAGCTAGTTGTTCTAAGTTTGTTAGAGATGGGGTCTTGCCCTTGCTGGTCTTTGAGTCCTGACCTCAAGCTGTCCCCCCACTGTTGGCCTCCTGGAGTGCTAGGATTACAGGCTTGAGCTACCACACCCGGCTGAGAGTGGATTTTTCTTTAATTTTGGATCACTAGAAGGATACATAAGATTAGGTTACATTGTTTGCATTTGTAAGGTGAAGTTTGAGTCATAGTTGAGAGCTTCACCCAGGAAGTGTGCTGCACGTGGGTGCATTGTATCCTTTAGGTGGGAATTTGCGGAATCCCCTCCCCACCTCCCTGCTACACCAATTTAATTGTTTTTTCTTTTAAAGGCAAAAAGGAGGACCTGGATGGCTGATAGGAAGTTCTTTGAAAAGGGTCTTCCTTGGTTTACAGAGATAACATTGACCGGTGACCATCCTTTGTGGAGCCATTGAGTGCGGGTTACAGTGTCTGGTGTGTCATTATTATGTTAATTTATAGCTACTTATAGCTACTTGTGGCAACAGTTGGTGGCTTCCAGATAAATACATAGTTTAAAGTGGGGAGAGGACACCACTGCAGTATCATTTTTAGGCCTCTCAGGTGAAAGTTTTTTTCTCTCCTGGGGGTGGGAGGCAGAACCACAGTGATTACCCCACTCCCAGGTGGTGCTGAGGCTGCTGCACCATCTTTTGGTTACAGAAAGCCTGAGGGAGGAGTCTTGAAACAATGTGCAACTTTTCTGCAAACCTACCTTTATCTCAACAACAACAACAACAACAACAACAAAAACAGAAAGAAAGAAAGAAAGAAAAAGAGGCTCGGCACTGGTAGCTCAGTGGTTAGGGTGCCAACCACATACGCCAAAGGCTGGCAGGTTCAAACCGGCCTGGGGCCTGCTAAACAACGATGACAACTACAACAAAAAAATAGCTGGGTATTGTGGTAGGGGCCTGTAGGCCCAGCTACTTGGGAGGCTGAGGCAAGAGAATCACTCAAGCCCAAGAATTTGAGGTTGCTATGAGCTGTGACTCCACAGCACTCTACCAAGGCGATATAGTGAGACTCTGTCTCAAATAAATAAATAAATAAATAAATAAATAAAAATTTAAAAAGAAAGAAAATCCTAAAAAAAAAAAAACCTCAAGACAAAAACTTCCCAAATGAGCTGTATGAGGCTGAGCCAGTGGGGAGAGGGTGACGGTGGCCTGGAGGAAAGTGGGGACAGGAAAGCTGGATCAGGAGCCCTGGGCAAGGGTGGGCTCGGTCACAAGAGGCACAGAGGTCACCACCTCTGATTCCTGCCAGTGCTTTGATGATGAAGATGACGATGTCCAAGATTAGGATTATAAACAGCGAACAGTTGGCCCCTGGCAATCATTGAGCCAGAAGTAAGATTTGTTTTTCTGCTCCCACTTGTTTTCAGAGCAGCCGAGCAAACAGTAACTCACTGGTTTCCATACACACCCAAGAGATGCAGGTGCCTGGGACTCCACGGGGTGCAAATGCCCCTGTATCAGATTCGCGTTCTTCCCCCAGCCCCTCTGTTCCCCTTCTAACCAGGAAAGCCTCACCCTGGTGAGGCCCACCCAGGGGAGCAGGCCCCGTGCGCCCCCAAGAGGCGGCGCTGAGCTGTGCGGGTCCCCCCGCCGGCCCTTAAAGCGCCCGGGCCCCGCACAGCTGCGGAGCGGGAGGAGCCTCGGGCGGCGCCGGCGGGCGTTCGGAAGAGTCGCTCCGAGAGGCTTCCCGCGCCCTCCAGGACCCGCGTGCCCGCAGCGCCTCGTCTCATCCAGCGCGTTGAGGCGCGTCTGTCGCTCCCGGGCGGGGAGCGCTGCTGGCCCGGCCGGCGACACGGCAGACGCTCCCCCGCCGCGGAGGATGATGCAACGTTTGCATCATGCGGGAGCCGGAGCCTCTGCGGGGAAACGCTGCCCCCTGGCGGCCGCGCCGGGCACGGCGGGCTGGGCCGGGCCAACTCCCGGGCCGTGTTGCATCAGCCGCGGGGCCCGAGGAAACTGAGGCCCGTGGGGCTTTGGGGTGACCCGGCTCGCGGCCACCCCCCTCGGCCTTGGGGTTCAGGGGTGTGGGTGTCTGAGGCTTCTTGTCTCACGGTCGTGGCACCGCTGGGAGGACCTGGGAGGAAGCTCTGTCTGGCCCAGGCCCTGGACCCTGGACAGGGTCGTCTCTGTGCAGTGCCCTGAGGGGCCGCGTGCTCTGCCCACCTGGGCCAAGGGCCCAAGAGACCTGATGCTGAAAGACAAAGCCACTGTCTGGTTTGTAAAATACTGTCACCTAGGAATATGCAAGGTGCAGCTGGGCAAGAATGGGTCAGGGGTCAGGGAAAGGGAGGGTACCTGGCAGGCAGTACCTGGAAATTTATTTATTTATGTATTGGTTTATTTTTGAGACAGTCTCACTCTGTCACCATGGGCAGAGTGCAGTGGCATCATAGCTCACAGCAACCTCAAACTCTTGGGTTCAAGTGATCCACCTGCCTCAGCCTCCTGAGTGGCTGGGACTACAGGTGCCCGCCACAATACCTGACTAGTTCTTCTGTTTTTGATATAGAGTCTCTGTCGCCCTGGGTAGAGTGCTGTGGTGTCATAGCTCACAGTGATGTCAAACTCCTGAGTTCGAGGGATCCTCCAGCCTCGGCCTCCGGAGTGCTGAGATTATAGGCATGAGCTACCATGCCCAGCCCAATACCTGGAAATTTAAATATATGGCAAGTGTAGGGACCTGAATTCATGGTTTTTCTCTTCTTTTGCTATTCTTTCATTACTGTTAAATATATGTTAATGTACAATGCTGTGTGTGCACCTGGGCAGGGCTGATCGCTGTGGAGTGGAGTGATCCTGGCGCCGCAGCTTGGAAATGAATCGCCCGGGTCATCTTCATCATGGGATCCTGGAGACACCAAGTGAGGACCAGGTAAGCTAGGGACCAACACTGAGGTCACAGTGGACCCTTACTCAGGGCCCAGCTTGTGAGCAGAGCAGAAACTCATGTGGCGGGCTGCAGGCCCGGGTCCGCTTCCGGCCTGGGCGCGTCCCGGCAGGTGGGCATAAGTATCCACACCCCCACCTGCTGGGTCCTGACTTCCAAACAGTTCTCCTGTTTTTGGATGAAGTGAAGGTAACATTAAATATATGACTTATCTGAAAAGATATACCACCTCCTCGCCAGCATTTGGTTTGTTCTGTTCTGTGTTTCGGCCACTCTGATACATGTGTGGGGGTATCTTGTTGATTTAGCATGCATTTCCCCAATGACATACGAGGTGTGGAAATGTACATGACTTATAAAAGTATTAGCCCACTGTCTACTACTATAGAGAGGGTCTCCAAGAGACTGGGACAGCGGCACATTCAATGGGGTGGGTGGCTGCTGAGTCTCTAGTGGCATAGAGGGAGCAGGCAACCTCATGCTGGCTCTGCCCTGGGTCACTTTCTGCCAGTTCCCTGGAATAACCAATTAGTGTCTTTACTCTCAGCATGGTTAGGATTAGGCCTCTCTGCCCCACCCCGAGCCTTCCTTCTCCAGCTATAGCAAAAAAGAAAAAGAAAGAAAAATAGGCACATAGGAATCATGAATCTGAGTGAGAGCTGATACCAGATTCTTTTTTTGGTTTGTTTTTTTTTTTTTAAGAGACAGCGTCTCACCCTGTTGCCCTTGGTAGAGTGCCATGGCTTCACAACTCACAGCAACCTTCAGCTCCTGGGCCCAGGCGATTCTCCTGTCTCAGCTTCCTGAGTAGCTGGGACTACAGGTGCCCACCACAATGCCTGGCTATTTTTTTGTTGCAGTTTGGCCGGGGTCGGGCTTGAACCCGCCACCCTCGGTACATGGGGCCAGCGCCCCACTCACTGAGCCACAGGCACTGCCCTGACAGCAGATTCTTTAATGGGGATGTTAAAGTTAAGAATTACAGCCTTGTAGTGAAAGCGGCAGGCCCCATGCAGTCTAAACCCTTCCTTCTGTGTCGTAAGCAAAATGCAGCCAGACTTTTCCAAATCTTCATTTTTATCTCACTTGAGTTATGATATTAAGTGTCTATGCTTCTTAGTCTTTGGAACTTGATGTTCTGTGTATACTATACTCACTAAAGTATTTGACTGACTAAAATATTCCCCTTGGCTCAGCATCTGTAGCTCAATGGGTAGGTCACTGGCCACATACACTGGAACTGGCAGATTTGAACCAGCAGGCCTGGGCCTGCTAAACAACAATGACAACTATAACAAAAAAATAGCCAGGCATTGTGGTGGGCGCTTATAGTCTCAGCTACTTGGGAGGCTGAGGCAACAGAATCACTTAAGCCCAAGAGTTTGAGGTTGCTGTCGGCTGTGACGCTACGGTACTCTACTGAGGGCCACATAGTGAAACTGTCTCAAAAAAAAAATAAAAAAATATATTCCCCTGGTTTTTCAGGGGGGTGGGTGGGTTTTGTTTTGAGAAAAAGTCTCTCTTGGTTGCCCACGCTTGAGTCCAGTGGTGTCATCAGAGCTTACAGCAACCTCAGACTCCTGGGTTCAAGTAATCCTCCTGCCTCAGTCTCCTAAGTAACTGGGACTACAGGTGCTTCTAATGCCCAGCAATTTTTTTAATTTTTTATAGACTTGTGGGTCTCACTCTTGGTCAGGCTGGTGTCAAACTCCTGACTTCGAGTGATCCTCCCACCTCGGCCTCCCAGGTTGCTGGGATTACAGGTACAGGCATGAGCCACCGCGCCCGGCCTTTCCCTGTTTTGACAAAGAAACATTCTCTGCAGCCCTTTATGAGTCATTTGGGGACTTAATTCATTTTCTGCTTATTCATAATTTATTAACATTTAACAAACAGTGAGACATTTTTGTCCTGGAGATACAAATGTGAATAAGGTAAGGAGATTAAAATCTACTGGCAGAAAGGCACAGAACAAGAATTATAATGCATGAAATTTCTAGAGTATCCCTGGTACCAGAAGGGTAAAGGTTAATGGGAACATTTTGACTTACTTGAAAATCAGATAACAGGAATGTTACTTCTGACATATGTTTGAAATCCTGAGTAATACGGCGCCAACTCCCAAGTTCAGCTTCCTGGTGTGTAACTGGGCATGCCTCTTACAACACTCCCGCACTCCGTTTCTAGTAGAGAAGACGTGTCTTCTGCATTTCATATTCTGCACTGTTGCATCATTCACCAGCAGTGCCAGGAACAGGAGGATGTGGGCAGCTCTCTGCCCACAGTGGAGGTTTCAGGACCACACTTCCCTGAAGGGTTAACATCTGGCCTCCTCCAGATGGTCTGTGGTCAGAGTACGTGCAGGGATAGTGAGGCAGGCCCTTCTTGAGAATTAGGGTTCGGTGTCATGAGTTTCCACAATCAGGCAGCTGGAATGAAGGCGCTGCCCTGTGGACCCTGAGCATATGTTGTTAACTATGGGATTATCAGGCTGCAAATGGCTGGTTCCTGGGACAGACAGGATTAAAAAGCCAGATGCTCAAAACAGGGGTATGATAGGGATTTAAAATCTACAGACTTTCAGAATCATCAGCATCTTAAACCATTTGGTAGAGGAGTTTTACCTTTTTAAAAACAAATTTAGCATCAGTGACAGGCTTGTACTTCTGTCTCTCTCTCTCTTTTTTTTTTTTTAGACAGAGTCTCACTCGGTTACCCTGGGTAGAATGCTGTGCCTTCACAGCTCACAGCAACCCTCCTGCATCAGCCTTCCTTCTGAGTAGCAGAGACTACAGGTCCCTGCCGCCAGCCCTGCCTAGTTTTTTCTGTTTTTAGCAGAGACGGGGTCTCACTCTTGCTCAGGCTGGTCTTGGACTCCTGAGCTCAGGCGATCCACCTGCCGGGGCCTCCCAGAGTGCTGGGATCACAGGCGGGAGCCCCGGCGGCGCCTGGCTGAGGCTCCACTTCTGTGCTGTCTTTCCTGGTCTGGCACCTCTGCTATCTCTACACAGAGGAGCTGGGACCCCTGTCTGTGTCGGGTCTGGGTGTGGTGGGGTCACACTCCCGGGAAGCAGGCTGTGGGCTGAGACTCACACAGCTTCCTGGTTTCCTCACCTGATTACAGGGTAACTGTCACTAGGACCAGTGCTGGGGACCGTCTTCTAGGCTATAGTCAGCGGAGCTGGGGACCATTTCCTAGGCTGCAGTCAGGGGTGCTGGGGACCATCTCCTAGGCTGCAGTTAGGGGTGCTAGGGACCGTCTCCTAGGCTGCATTCAGGGGTGCTGGGGACCGTCTCTAGGCTGCAGTCAGGGGTGCTGGGGACCATCTCCTAGGCTATAGTCAGGGGTGCTAGGGACCGTCTCCTAGGCTGCATTCAGGGGTGCTAGGGACCGTGTCCTAGGCTGCATTCAGGGGTGCTAGGGACCGTCTCCTAGAGTGCAGTCAGCATTTCCAGCATTGCTTCCATTGTTGTTCCATTTTCTATTCTCTTTTCTGGGTTTAGATGTCTCCTGCTTCCCCATCCTCAAGTCTGATGCCCTGCAGACTGCTTTGGTCTTCGTGTGGTGCCTCTGAGATTGGTAACAATGGGGGCAGGAAATAGCAAGAGTGAAGGAGACCCGGATGTGACTCCAGACACATGGATGGCACCACAGCATGGATGTTTGCTTGGGCTCCATCAGCAGAAAATCACCCCAATGTGAGAGTGGCAATGTGGGAGGGAAATGAAAAGGAGTGGCCTTGCAAAGATAACAGAAAAAAATCCCTAATCCTGGAAATTTCTAGTAGCAGTCAAAGATCAGTCCTACAAGTCCTCCTGTGGGCAGGCACCACACTTGTTAGGAGCTTCGTCACATATAAGGTCTGAAAATGCTGAAAGAGATGTAAATCTTTCTCTTTCAAAAATTTTTTTGTTGGGGCTGGGCATGGTGGCTCACACCTGAAATCCCAGCACTCTGGGAGGCTAAGACAGGAGGATCACTCGAGCTCAGGAGTTTGAGGCTGCTGGGAGCTAGACTGACGCCATGCACCCCCTGCCTGGGCGGCAGAGTAAACCCTGTTTTACAGAGTTCCTGAGTGAACAGCCAGAAGGAGCCACAGGCTTCTGCCGTTCAATTTATGTTGTGGAGGACTGAAATCAGCTGATAATCCTGTCAGGTCAGGGAGCTGGCTCTCGGACTTGACATCCTCAAGGTTTTTGTTATCTGCCTGCTGTCAAAAAGAAAGAATGGGGTGCAGCAGTTTCTCCACTGTACCCCGCCAATTTACAGCCCCTCAAAGTCCCCTAGCCCCTGGGCCGCAGTGCTGGCTTTTCCCGCTTCTTTCCTTGGGTGCCACACCGCCACCTCTCTGCTGTCTTTTCTCCCTCTTTCCCCACTCTCTTCCGTTCTCTCGCTCCTTCTCTTCTTCTGAGAAGATAACATAAATTTTAGACTTTTATATCTTAAACTCTGTGTTTTCTGCCCTAACAGGAAGACTATGAGACTATGACACAGGAAACTATGAGGTTTCCTTCCTCATATCTGTTTGCATTTTCCTAGTTTTGAAAATGAGTATATGTTAGTTGCACGCTAAAAAACACCGTGCAAAAATCACTCAAGTTTAGATGAGCCGTAGCAAATGGGAAACAGAAGAACAGAAAAAAATGAGGCAAAGCTGTGCTTCACAGAATGTGGTGGATGAAATTATTTAGACCGTGCCTCCCATCCTGAACAACCCCACAAAGGCGTCAGAGAGCTGACAGGAATAAAGGATCACAGTCAGAATTCAGTGGAAAGTAGAAACACAGAAAGGGCCGGCCCGGGATCGGTGCCCGTAGCTCAGAGGTCAGGGTGCTGACTACATACACCGTGGCTGGCAGGTTCGAACCTAGGCCCGGGCCTGCCAAACAACAATGACAACTGCAACAACAACAAAAATCCAGGCATTATGGCGGGCGCCTTTAGTCCCAGCTACTTGGGAGCCTGAGGCAAGAGAATCGCTTAAGCCCAAGAGTTTGATGTTGCTGTGAGCTGTGATGCTATGGTACTCTACTGAGGGCAACACCGTGACGCTCTGTCTCAAAAAAAGAAAAAAAAAAGTCCCGGGCCTGTGGTAGAGTGGTAGAGTGCCCTGGCATCACAGCTCACAGTAACCTCAAACTCCTGGGCTCAAGCAATTCTCTTGCCTCAGCCTCCCGAGTACCTGGGACTACAGGTGCATGCGTCCGAGTACTCTACCTGACAGAGTGGGACTCTGTCTCAAAAAAGTTAAAAATAGGGGCAGCACCTGTGGCTCAGTGAGTAGGGTGTTGGCCCCATATACTGAAGGTGGCAGGTTCAAAGAGATCTCTGTGTGTAGCTCAGTGGCCTCATACACCAAGGCCAGCAGGTTCGAACCTGGCCTGGGCCAGCTGAAAAAAAACAATGACAACTGCAACAACAACAAAAAAGGATGTCCAGGCATCGTGGCACGCACCTGTAGTCCCAGGTACTCGGGAGGCTGAGGCAAGAGAACTGCTTGAGCCCGGGAGTTTGAGGTTACTGTGAGCTGTGATGCCACGGCACTCTACTGAGGGCGACAGCTTGAGATTCTGTCTCAAAAAAAAAAAAAAAAATCTTTCCTGAAGGGTGAGGGTAAGCAGAAATCTGGCTTCCTTATGACCTCAGGAAGCTGGAGAGGTCAGCTCAGTGCTGCTAGGGGCAGTGCTGCTGTGACCAGCCCAGCCCTTCCTGTCACTTCTGGTCTAGATGTATCATCCAGGGTGTCAAGAAACCCGTCTAGACCCGGGAGGTCATGTACTGATGACTGTGCCTGTGGGTTTTTTTTTGTAGAGACAGTTTCACTTTATCGCCCTCAGTAGAGTGCTGTGATGTCACAGTTCACAGCAACCTCAAACTCCTGGGCTCAAGCAATTCTCTTGCCTCAGCCTCCCGAGTACCCGCCACAACGCCCGGCTATTTTTTTTGTTGCAGTTTGGCCAGGGCAGGGTCTGAACTCACCACCCTCAGTATATGGGGCCGGCGCCCTACTTGATGAGCCACAGGCACCGTCCCGACAGTGCCTGTGGTTTTCCACATTCTCCTCTGGAAAAAAGATGCTTTCACCTTTCTCAGGCAATTCACGAACAATTCTCAGAGGGTAATGAGCAACATTATTGTGACAGGAACCGATGAGTATGTGAACTATGTTTAAGGAAATAAAAGATAAGCTTGACAATATATATATATTTTTTAGACACAGAGTCTCAAGCTGTCACCCTGGGAGAGTGCTGTGGCATCACAGCTCACAGCAACCTCCATTCCTGGGCTCAAGCGATTCTCCAGCCTCGGCCTCCCGAGTAGCTGGGACTACAGGCACCTGCCACAACGCCCGGCCATTTTTGTTGGTTACAGCCGTTGTTGTTCGGCGGCCCAGGCTGGATTCAAACCCACCAGCTCAGGTGTATGTGGCTGGTGCCTTAGCTGCTTGAGCCGCAGGCACTGAGCCATTTTGACAGTATCTTCAGGGAATGGGACACTAGGAGAGCGATCTAGCAGATTTGAGGAACGAACAGATAGAACTTTTGAAAACATAAGCACACTCATTACAGATTGTACGGACAGGTTAAACAGATTGGATGTGGCTGAGAAAAGAACCCCTGAACTGATGGCTACACCAGAAGGAATGATTTAGAACGTAGCACAGACAGACAAAAGGATGCAAAGTGCAGGAGAGGGGTTGAAAGACCTGGGGGAGGGGAGTGTAGTTAATTGGAGCTTCAGAGGAGAGGGAGCATAACATTTTCTGAAGAGAAAGTGAGCAATTCCCAGACACGATAGTGCCGTCATCCACAGACTCGTGAATGCTACTAAATACCAAGCAGGATATGTCAAAAGGAATTACTATCTGGACTTATCTTAGTGTAGCTTGCAGAATAAGATAAAATCATAAAAGCAGTGAGAGAAAAAAAAGTTACTTTTCCCAAAAATCTCTGGAAAATAGCCAAATACCTGGAAGCTAAATAATGTGTTTCTAAGGAACACACAGGCCTAAGAAAAAAATCGAAAATTGTGAAGTATTTTGAATTGCATAAAAATCGAAACACAACATATAAGCATTTTTGGGATATAGTCGTAGCAATATTTAAAGGGAAACTGGTAGCTCCGAACATTTGGAAATCTGAAATCTATGACTTCAGCTTCTAAGTTTAGAAACTCGAAAAAGAAGAACAAGGCTGGGCGCGGTGGCTCACGCCTATAATCCCAGCACTCTGGGAGGCCCAGGCAGGAACCTCCCTTGAGCTCAGGAGTCCAAGACCTGCTTGAGCAAGAGTGATACCCCATCTCTACTAAAAATAGAAAAATTAGCCAAGCTTTATGGCAGGTGCCTATAGTCCCAGCTAGTGGGGAGGGTGAGGCAGGAGGATCACTTGAGCCTAGGAGTTTGAGGTTGCTATGAGCTATGACGCCACGGCACTCTGCCCAGGGTGACAGAGAGTCTGTCTTAAAGAAAAAGAAAGGAAAGAAAGAAAAAGAACAAATTTAACCAAGAGTAAACAGAAGAAAAAATCATAAAGATTAGAAAGGAAAACAAGAAAAAGAAAAGAGTAACAGAGAAAAATCAGTGAAATAAAAATGTAAGTTCTTTGAGAAGATCAGTGAAGTTGATAAACTTCTAAGTTGGCCTAGACTGATCAGGAAAGAGAGAGAAAGAGGAGACACAACAGTATCAGAAATGAGGCTGGGCACGGTGGCTCACACCTGTAATCATAGCACTCTGGGAGGCTGAGGCAGGTGTATTGCCTGAGCTCATGGGTTGGAGACCAGCCTGAGCCAGACTGAGACCCCTGTCTCTAAAAATAGCCGGGCGTTATGGCGGGCACCTGTAGTCCCAGCTACTAGGGAGGCTGAGGTAAGAGGATCACTTGAGCTCAGAAGTCTGAGGTTGCTGTGAGCTATGATGACGCCATGGCACGTTACTGAGGGCAACAAAGTGAGACTGTCTCAAAAAATAAAAAAAAGATGACATCTCCATATATGTACAGACAAAAAAAGGATAATAAAGGACTGTTATGGACAAGTTTTTGCCAATAAATTCAACAACTTAAATGGACAAATTCCATGGAATATGCAACTACTCAAGTTCACTCAAGAAGAAATAGACTACATAACCCTGTGTCTATTAAAGGAATTGAATCTGTAGTTTAAAAAAACTTTTGAAAAGAAATCTCCAGGCCAAGTTGGCTGCACTGATGAATTTTACCACGCATTGAAATATTATGAATTTTACACCTACTCTCCAGAAAATTGAAGAGGAGGGATTACTTCCAAGCTCATTCTGTGAGAACAGCATTAATTAGATACTAGACTGGGCAAGACATTATAAGAAAGAAAATTACCAACCAATGTTGATTCCTCTTGAACATAGAAGCAAAATTTCTTAGCCAAGTTTTAGCAAATCAAATCCAACAATACTAAAATGATAGTATATCATGACCAAGTGGGGTTTAAACAGCAAGGCAAAGCTTGCTTAATGTTTTTATAAGGTAATCGATGTAATTCCCTATATTAACAGATTTTTAAAAAGAAAGAAAAAAACATATAATCATCTCTCTTTTTTCCCCCGCTTTTTAAATAAAGGCAATAAAATGATCCCCAAATATTTGGAAATTAAACAGCGTCTCAAAGAGGAGAAAGTTTTCTTTTTAGCCACTGTGGAACAATGAGACTGGATTTCCCCTGTCCCCTTAGACAACTAGAAAACTGAATTTAATATAGGAAATGATGGTTTTGATTTTACGTTACTTTCTTCTTTCTCCCTCTTTCTTTCCCTGCTTCCTTCCTTCCCTTCCTTTCTTATTCCTTATTTGAGCTCACAAAGCGTTTGAGAAACACCTTCATATGTTAGTCTGTCTCACTAGAGTAAAAACTTGCAGCTGGGGGCTGGCTCTCTCCTGGGTATACCTCATGGGGCCTAAGGACAATGTTACACATGCTGCAATATTCAATTAATGTTGTTAAATGAAATGAATTGTCATCAGCCAGTTCAGAATCATGACCTTACTTAACAGTACATAGAACTTCTAAAATTTGTATTTTGCTTTTTACTTTTCTAAGCTTTACTGTGTTGCTTACTGTCCTAAGAATTCCATGTAGTAGGTGGGCTGGTTTATTATTCTCACTTTCCAGATAGAAAATGGGCCAAGAACCACCTCATCTATACCACACTTGGGAGAACCCTCCAATCACACTAGAAGTTAGTATATACCGTGCTCAAATTAATCCTTTTATTAATAGATTTTTTTCCTCTTCTGGACTTCAGCTTAAAGGCAGCAGAGGGCGCTTAATCACACAAAAGATAACATTCTAAAAGTTAGGGATGTATTAGATATAAGATAATACATTACAGTTTCAAAACTTTTACTAAAATAGAAACCTGTACTTAATCTTATTCCTATTTTAGGATCTGATCTAAAATGTGTTCTATTCCCTCTCTTTCTCAATAATGAGATTTCAATCTAATGTAAATCACCGCAACACGTGTAATCCAAGGGCCTTCCAATTTAGTTTCAAGAGTCTTTCTGATAAGTCTTAAGCTCCTCAGCATCCATCAGATGCTTCTAACCCTCTGGTAGGCCTTACCCTCCCCCTGTACAGCTCTGAAGTGGAGACTACTGTAATGAACTACACACAGGTGTGCTACGGCTGAAGGGCCTTTTTGCTTCAAGAGCCTTGCCTCAAGGTTACCCAACATACTTGTACAAATATGAAAGGATTAGGCATATTCTTAAAGTTATAGCATACTAGAGGGCATGTAACTGTTTTCCCAGGTCAATGGTGAGGGTGTAGGCTCTTGTAGCTTGTCATAGGATGGTGTCTGGAGGCTCAGGCTACTTTTTTGTGCAACTCTCCAGATCCTTTCTGATCAGCTTCTAACTGGTTCTTTTTACCCACTGTACTCATGTTAAACTCTCCTACAAGCAGTGCTGGAGATCGTGGTAGCCTTAATCCAGTTCTCCCTTTTCTTCCCATTGTTTCCCCGAATTTCATCTTTCTTTTTATTATTATTATTATTATTATTTTTGTAGAGACAGTCTCACTTTATCACCCTTGGTAGAGTGCCGTGGCGTCACACAGCTCACAGCAACCTCCAACTCCTGGGCTTAGGTAATTCTCTTGCCTCAGCCTCCTGAGTAGCTGGGACTACAGGCGCCCACCACAACACCCAACTATTTTTTTGTTTTGTTTTGCAGTTCGGCCGAGGCTGGGTTTGAACCTGCCACCTTCGGTATATGGGGCCAGCACCCTACTCGCTGAGCCACAGGCACCGCTCCTCATCTTTCTCTTTAAAGAGCGAGATTTATGGACAAAGCTTGGAGTTAGATGGAAAAATCATTCCTCTTTGGCTGCTCAATGGCCAGTAATTGGTTGGACCTAAGCCAACTTTTTTTTTTTATTTTTTGAGACAGTCTCACTCTGTAGCCCTGAGTAGAGTACTGTGACATCACAGCTCAAGGCAGCCTCAAACTCCTGGGCTGAAGCAATCCTCCTGCCTCAGACTCCCCAGTAGCTGGGACTACAGGTACCGCCACAACGCCCGGCTAATTTTTCCGTTTTTAGTAGAGCCAGGGTCTCACTCTTGCTCATGCTGCCTAAGTCAACTTTTTTGTTTGTTTTGTTTTGAGACAGAGCCTCATTATGTCGCCCTCGGTAGAGTGCTGTGGCTTCACAGCTCACAGCAACCTCAAACTCTTGGGCTTAAGCGATTATTTTGCCTCAGCCTCCCAAGTACCTGGGACTAACAGTGCCCGCCACAACGCTCGGCTATTTTTTGTTGTAGTAGTCATTGTCGTTTAGCTGGCACAGCCGGGTTCAAACCTGCCAGCCTTGGTGTGTGGCTGGCACCGTAACCACTGTGCTACAGTTGCTCAGCCTAAGTCAACTGAGTATTCTGGCAGTTCACACACAAAACAATAAAACAGATTGCTGTATTTCCTGATGGATGCGTTTCCTTTGTCTAATTTCTGCTTTCCTTAACTTGCCTTAGTTCCTTGATTAAAAGTACAAAGATGACATCTTTTAAGCAGTGATCAGCATTCTCGCTCTTTCAAATCATAATGTTCCATGTTCTACGAATGATTTTGCCATTTATTACAGTATTTGAGTCAAACCTAGAGTACGATTTCCCAGCAGGTAGCCGGATCTGACCCGTTTCTCAGGCTCGGTAAACTGACTCGGCGTGGAGGCAGCAGCATTGCCCTACTCCACCGACGAGGAACTAAAGTCCTCTCTACTAGGACATTTGATCTGGCGCCCTGCAAATGGATGGGGAAAGGGACAGCGTTCATTTATTTGACAGGGTCAGAGGTAGCGACTCTGGAGAAGACCCAGCCCACTCCCAAGCCGGGGTCGCCGCGCCTCCCAGGCACCGGCTTGAGAGCTGTGCGAAGGCCGCCGCGGACGCAGGACGAACAGCCCTGCCAGCCCCTCCTCCGGAAGCGTGTCGGGCGCAGAGCGGAAGTGACGCGATTCCCGCGCGCCGGGCGCAGCGCCGCGACTCCTGATTCCGGACGCGCTGTGCGCTCCTTCCAGCTTCCCTGGGGTTTCCGCGAGGTGTTAGAGCCGGCGCGGCCGCTGTCCCTCGCTATGGGCAAGAAGGGCAAGAAGGAGAAGAAGGGCCGCGGGGCGGAGAAGACAGCAGCCAAGATGGAGAAGAAGGTGTCCAAGCGTTCGCGGAAGGAGGAGGTGAGCGGGGCCCGCGGCCCGACGCCCCGCTAGGCAGCCTGGCCGGGTCCCTGCGCCCTCCGGAGCGGAGGGTCTTCGGGTGCTCCCTAGGGCACCATCGGCCCCGCGGGCGAGCTGGAAGCCGGCTCGGCTCTCCGAGAGCAAGGGGGCTGCTCCTTTGACGCGTTTACCTCTCTTGGTATGCTGCCCTGTGCGTTTCTCCTCTGCTCTCTCTAGGATAGAAGCAGGTGGGTGGGCTGAGGGTTAGCATTGGAGCCTTTTCGATGTTTGGGCTGTCCTTGGCAAGGTGTTTAAGGCACTTAGCTTTTCTGAGCCTTACTCTTTTCGTCTTTCAAAAGAAGACAAATTATCGTCATATCACCCCTGAGGAGTGAGCATTGCGTGGTAGAACTGTAGGGTATTCTGTAACAGGTGATGGTGATCAGTACCATTGTGTTTTCCCTTCCCTTCCCGTCCCAAATCTGCAGGTGGAACGGCGCTGAGGTTGAGTGTTCTGCTTTCTGTTGACTGCTTCTCGTGGCCTCCCTAGCCTGGGGCAGTTTTAAGGGCCAGTGTGTATTGAGTGCTTCTGCTGTGCCAGGCATTGGGCTTTAATCTTCACAGTCTACCAGTCACTGGCATTCACATACCACAGTCAGAAAGTGAAAGATCAGCAGGTTACACACCTTTGCATGACCAGAATCCCCACATTATTTTGCCCCTTTTCTTCCTGAGTAATTCATCTGTTCACTTCTTCATCTGCCAAAGATGGGGCTGGACTTCCCCCCTTCCTTTCTAAGGTAGAACTCTCCTTAGGTTCTACCATTCATTCCAAGGTTCTTGACCAGTTAAACGCACAAGCTCTGCAGTCAGAAGGTGTGAGTTTGAGTCCCACCTCTGACCCCACTAGCTGGATGGCTTCTGAGGAAGACAGCCTGCTGGTTAGGCTGTAGCACAGAAAGTCATTTTGTCTGGTCTCTACAGAATACTGCTTGGCACGAAGTAAGTTCTCAGTAACTAACTTTTAACTGTCATCTTCACTCATCCTCACATCCCACCACTGCACTGGAAATGCATTGAGACTGGCTAGTTGCGTGGGGATGGCCTTAGGCAGGAGGGCACTGGTGCTGGGTGATACAAGATTTCTTTTCTTCAGACTAGGTGCCCCTCGTTTCAGCCCACTCTTTTCACCTCTGAGGGGAGCCCTGCTGGAGCTGCAGCCAGGGGCTTTGACCTTATGGGTTCCCACAATCTCTTTGCATCCAGGGTGGTGAATGAACTCCCTTTTCAATAACATATCTCAAGTGCCTAGTGCCTGTGTTTTGCATTAGGGATAAGTGGTCTCTGAGACAGCTGTCAGATAACTACCCTCACAGAGGCAGTGGTGTGATGGACACTTCCATAGACTGCTAGTGGAGATATAAAAACCAGAGGAGCCTCTTTGGATCCTAGTTTGTCATCATTTAGAAAAATGGAGGCTACAACCTAGCAGTGACACACCTAAAGAATTCTCTGGACAGGACTGTCACAGTGGCTCATGCCTATGATCCTAGCACTCCGGGAGGCTGAGGTGGAAGGATTCCTTGAACTCAGTAGTTCGAGACCAGCCTGAGCAAAAGCAAGACCCTGTGCCTACTAAAGTAAAAAAGTTACCTGGCCATTGTGGTTGCCTGTAGTTTCAACTGCTTGGGAGACTGAAGCAAGAGGATTGCTTGAGCACAGGAGTTTGAGGTTGCTTTGAGCTCTAATGATGCCATGGCACTTTACAGAGTCTACCTAGAGGGACAGAGTGAGACTGTCTCCAAAAATAATAATAAGTAAAGAATTCTCTGGGTTTAAAAGCTCCCCCTGTCTACACAAGGAGACAGGTTCAGGAATGGCCATGATAGGATTATTTGTAAAAACAAGAAATTAGAATTAATCTAGATGTTCCGTAGTAGGAGGATTAACAAATAAGTTCTGACCGAGCTGTAATGATGCCATGGTGAAAACGCATGCATTTAGTGTATCAAACTGTTGATTCAGTTATGTTGAGCAAAGCAGCAAATTGCAGGAGAACACAGTATGATGGGGGTGCCCAGGATGTTCGCAGTGAAGCAGGGAGGGCTGTCTAGACACACAAACTTTGGGAGTGCACGAGTGTGGGTGAGATAGTACTTGGGAGTGCACATCTGTACTTCTAAGCAAACTGCCTTTGAGGTCAAAGAGATGGAGTGTGCTGTGATTCACAGATCTGGTGGAAGCCCAGTCAGATTATGAGGCAGTGGAGGAAGGCTGAGGGGTTTTAAGAACAAGCCTCACATGTGCTGCTTGTCTGCCCGTAGGAAGACCTGGAAGCCCTCATAGCCCATTTCCAGACACTAGATGCCAAGAAGACTCAGATTGTGGAAACCCCATGTTCCCCACCTTCACCGAGGTAAGCAAGCAAAGGTTCTTTGCATTGTGTTGTCATACTACTTCCTTGTATAAATCAGAAACTATAGGTATGCATGGTGGCTCATACCTATATGGGGAGGCCAAAGTAGGAGGATCATTTGTGCTCAGTAGTTTAAGACCAGTCTGACCAAGAGTGAGACCTTGTTTTTCCTAAAAATAAAAAAATCTGCTAGGTGTAGTGGTGGGTGCCTGTAGCTGTAGCCCCAGCTACTCAGGAGGCTGAGGCAGGAGGATTGCTTGAACCCAGGAGTTAGAAGCTATAGTGAGCTGTGATAGTACCATTGCACTGTAGCTTGGGTGACTGAGTAAGACTGTCTCAAATAAAATAAAATAAATTGGCACTATGTTTTCATCATTAAACCCTGTTCTTGATTGCTTCCTTCTGAACCTCTGGAGTGAGCTGCTGAGCATTATTGTCAGGCAGAAGCCTGGGAACCAGGGCTCCACATGCTCCTCCATCTGGCAGCAGTGTGTCGTATTAGTGTCAGGTTTAATGTCAGAATAGAGTTTAAAATGTTCTCTGGGTCAGCCGGGCATACTTCCTTACAGAAGGGAGCAGTTGTTGAAACTGAGAGGTGGTGAAATTAAGACTTCTTGCTCAGTAACCTTAGTAACTTCTAGCCCCCTACCTATCATAATTTTTTAAAAACCATTGATAATTATTAGTGTTTAAGTATGCATATCCCTGTATTGGCCCAGATGTGCACTAGTGGGACTGGGGACCAACCCTCAGCTGTGTCAACCCTGCACCTGCCTGTGTGTCTGCAGCACCTGGGTGAGGTGGGCTGTGGGCGGCTGTGGGCCTGACATGGATTGTTGCCTACGTTGTGTTTGGTACCTTGTCACAGGAGATTAATAGGTGTTCAGTGAGGAAAAGATTTGGAGTCAGAGGAATTTGGGAAACACTGTTTATTCTTTTTAAAAAACTTTATTGTGATAAAATATATATAACATTAAATTTGCTGTTTTATTCATTTATAACTTTGCAATTCATTGGGATCAGTTACAGTCACAGTGCTCTGCGACCCTCTATACCAGTGGTTCTCACCCTGTGGGTCACAACCCACAGGAACTGTTAAAGGGCCATGGCATTAGGAAGGTTGAGAACCACTGCTCTAGACTATCTTCCAGAACGTTCTCATCACCCCAAATAGAAACTGCCCCTGTCCCCTGTGCCAGGTCCTAGTGGCTCCCCATCTGTTTTGTTGGTGTGAGTGAGCCTGTTCTAGACACTGCCCGTAGTGGAGGCCTGTCCACCTTTCTGTGACTGGCTTCCTTCGCTCAGTCTGTGTCAGAACTCACTCCTCAGGACTGGGGGAAGCTCCATTTCACGGAGATGCACATTTTGTGTCTCCATTCATCTGGTGGTGGACACTCGGATTGTTTTTTGCCTTGTGACTGTTGTGATCAGTGAACACCAAGGAGCATAATTGCTGGGGCAGCTGGTGGTTCCATGTGGAGCTCTGAAGAGCTGCCTCAGTGTTTCCACAGCAGCTGTGCCACGGTAATGCAGGTTCCTTTCTACTGTGTCTCAGCCTGTGAGATGTTTCTCTTTTATTTTTTTTTATTTTTGGCATAGAGTCCCACTCTGTACCCTGGGTAGAGTGCCATGGCATCATAGCTCACAACAACCTCAAACTTTTGGGCCCAAGCCATCCTCCTGCCTTAGCCTTCAAGTAGCTGGGATTATAGGTAATTACCGTCATGCCCTACTCGTTTTTCTGTTTTTAGTAGAGACAGGGAAGTCTCATTCGTGTTCAAGCTGATCTCGAACTCCTGAGCTCGGGCTGTTCACCTGCCTTGGCCTCCCGAAGTGCTGGGATTACAATCATGAGCTACTGCAGCCAGCCTTATGAGATGTTTCTATGCACAGGAAATCCCCAAGAGAAAAATAGTTTTCAGATTTCACAGGCTTATTTGAGAAGTATGTTTTGGAATTGATGTTAGGGAGCAGCATCAGAGAGGACTTTGAGGAGGATGTTTCCAGGGGCTGGCCCTGGTAGCTGCTGTGTTCTTGTGTGTGAAATAAATAGAAGGTTACTAACATCTTCTAGCTGGAAGGCACCTGGGCTGTTTATTGAAATACTTCAGTGCAGGACTTTTTAGAACAATTTTGGTTGTTATTTGCGAGGATAGACTGTTAAAATAGGACAGTTCTGGAAAATTTGATATGTGTAGAAATAGCTAGACTGCTTATTGCCTAATAATTTTTAAAAGCCAGAATCTGGGTGGGACAGCTCAGATCCAGGGGGTGCTGAAAGTGTGGCCCTGGGTGTTAGTCAAGGGGTCAAAAAGTTGATTTGATTTTATTTTTGAGACAGTGTCTCTGTTGTCTTGGGTAGAGTGTGGTGGCATCATCATAGCTCACAGCAACCTCAGATTCTTGGGCTCAAGCCATCCTTTTCGGCTTACTGAGTAGCTGGGGCTGCAGGAACCCACCACTACATCCAGCTAATTTTTCAATTTTTAGTAGAGTCAGGGTCTTCCTCTTACTCAGACCGGTCTCAAACTCCTGAGCTCAAGCAACCTGCCTGCCTTGGGCTCCCAGAGTGCTGGGATTACAGGCAGGAGCCACTGCGCCGGATCAAAAGGTTGATTTTAAAGGTGGTGGCTATAGGCCGGATGCAGTGGCTCACGCCTATAATCCCAGCACTCTGGGAGGCCAAGGCAGGTGGACTGCCGGAGCTCATGGGTTTGAGACCAGCCTGAGCTAGAGCAAGACCCTGTCTCTAAAAATAGCCTGGTGTTGTGGCAGGTGCCTGTAGTCCTAGCTACTTGGGAGGCTGAGGCAAGAGAATTGCTTGAGTCCAAGCGTTTGAGGTTGCTTCAAGCTGTGACACCACAGCACTCTACAAAGAGCAACAAAGTGAGACTCTGTCTCAAAAAAAAAAAAAAAAAGTGATGGTTTTGCCTCCTTCCCAGTGCCAGGCTCCACTTTCTCAGAAGTTTAGGAATGGCTGGTCCCTGGTGACAGGGAAGGACAGGGGAACAGCTGTGAGACTGGGCACCCCGTGTGTGACGCTATGTTGTCTTTCTCCTCATGTCTCTTGTAGGTTAAATGCCTCCCTTTCTGCTCATCCTGACAAAGATGAATTAATCCTTTTCGGAGGTGAATATTTCAATGGCCAAAAAGTAAAGTATATATATTTTTTCTTTTCCTTCCAAATTATCATGGGTATCATTTTGGAATAAAATTAACAACAGTGACATCAAGTCTGAAGTGGCCCTTTTCCCCCCTACTTGTGTATCTCTCCCCTGACCCTGGTGTGAGATGTTCTCCTTCACAGGTCACCAGGGAGTCCGGGCCTGGAGTGACTGCTGGGGGGTCCTTGATCCTCGCCTTGAGGCTGTGCCTCTGTGCCTATCACTGCTTGTTAGTTGGCCAGGCCCCTTGTTGGGGCCGAATGTGCTGTTCTTTCTCTCCAGAGCTCTTGCATTTCACACTCACAGTGTTCAGATTTGTCTTGAATGGAGGAAGTGTGACAAATTTTAGGGCTCATTTTTATTTTTGAGTACACCAGAAAGACCTATGTTTCAGAGCTGCATGTGAAACAGTTGCAGAAGTACAAGCTCACCTCCCCTGCAGCTTGCAAGGGGCCGTGGCCATCAGATGGCCTCATCTGTCATCCTCCTCTGAGTTTGCATGCATTTAAAACTGGGCTGAGTTAGGAGAGTGGCAAAGCTCGCTGAGCAGCACAGGTGCCATGTACAGCTTACTGAACATGGGGGATGTTTAGCATTTTTTATTGTGTCATCCTCCCCAAGGACCCCGGGGGAGACCCCATGGCCTTCCTGCAATGTTATGCTTTATGTTGCTTAGGATCCAAGTGTCTCTGGGAATTCTAGTGATTATGATTATTCTTGAAACTTACTGTCACCTGCTTGGAAGCATATTGTCGGTGACACTGAGTTCTTCCTCTTCCTGCAGACTTTTCTGTATAACGAGCTCTATATCTACAACATCAGGAAGGACAGCTGGACTAAAGTTGACACCCCCAACCCACCTCCCAGGCGCTGTGCCCACCAGGTAACGTGGTGCTGTCAGCCTCATTTCCTTGCGGGAGTTGTGTAGGTGCTGCAGAGTTCATGAGTGGCAGGGAGGCTGGGCCTGGCCCTGCTGCTCTCATGGCTTATTACTGAAGTGGGGAGGTGAACGCCTGCTGCCCCAGGTGGTGGGAAGATCACGTGAACACCTCCAGGCAGAGATGCCCATTGTTGTGGCTGGCGTAGAATAGCCACTTGGCACCACACTTACTCCCCGTTTGAAAGAGGAAACCCCTTAGGCCCAAGATTTGGACTAGAAAGTAAAAATGAGAAAGCAGGTTGTTTGGGAGATTTGTAAATGGTGGAAGGCAAATAAATGTTTTCAAATGAAACTAGTCACAGCTGGGGGTGATAAGCGGCACCACATCGCCTCTGTTGGCTGGTTCTCACACAGGAAGCTTGGTGGCAGGGATGCCCGGGAGTATGGGCAGTCTGTCCTCCTTATTCATTGTTATAACTCTGCTTGGAATCGTTGATCTCACTCAAAATAGGATTTTAACGAGTACCTCCCTTCCCTGTGTGGAGAGTGGTCACGGCATGAGACTGCCTTAGCGAGACTCTGATATTCCTTGGGATGTTGGGTTTTCCTTGTTCTGACACTGTGCTCAGAAGTAGCCTACTGGGCTGAAGCTGGGCTGAGGGGAGGATGCATCTGCCCACGCCTCAGAATGGTTCGTGCAGAGGGGCTCACAGGTGTGTGGAGGGACTCATCTGATGGAATAAAGGAATTTACTCACTTTCTGGCTTAGAAACCTGACCTAAATGTGCTTGGTTTTAATAAGTAACTAGATCCTCATAAGTTCTGGCTGTGGAGAGAGAATAGACTGTTTCAGGCCCCCAGGCTGAGGACCAGGTCCTTTCTGCGGCTCCAGCTTTCCTGGGCACCCCTTGGATTCCCAGGGCCCTGCCCCACCCCATCAGACAGGCTCTGGCCGCTTTTTTTATTTTTTTACCCATTTCCATCACCGTTCCTAACTGCTCTCTTAAAGAATCTGTGTCATAAAAGCCCCTGCAATCTTAAATTCAGTGGCTTTGGCAGGAAGCTCGGCAACTCTGGCCCCTGTGGATGCTGGTCTAGCCTGGGGTTAATGACTTCTGCCAGTCAGGGCTATCCTGTCTGTACGCCACGTGTCACGGTGAAGCAGAGAGGTGGAGACGGAACATTGGTGGTAAAGTCTTCTGCCAGTAGGCCACTGCCGTTCAATTCCACTACCTGTGACGGTGGGGCGTGGAAAGGTCTCTTCCTGATGGACTGGTTTAGTGAGTGTGGTGTCAGAAGTCGGGTTCTTTACCTTCTCTTGCATCATTCAGGAGGCAAAGGACGATAAAGGAGAAGAAAAAGAAAAGGTCCTGGATTTTGAAGGGTGAAATATTACTGTGTAATTTGAGAGTTTTGGTTTTTTAAAAAGTGAATGCAGCCCAGGGAAATAAAGGGTTGTGCTTTCTGTTGAGGGTGTGACAGTGACACAGGATCTGTGGGCTCCAGCAGTTCTCTCTTCTCGAGCCCTGTTTCTGGGAGGGAAGGAGACTGTCCGCGCTGTGGACAGCTTGTGCCTGGCCTGCTGAGGATGCTGGCGGCGCCAGTGAGGTCATGACTCAATTCATGGGGTGGTTTTTTTC
This sequence comes from Perodicticus potto, assembly GCA_963574655.1. NCBI lineage: Eukaryota > Metazoa > Chordata > Mammalia > Primates > Lorisidae > Perodicticus > Perodicticus potto. Next base: position 26,647 of record CAUYRH010101732.1, on the reverse strand, counting down.
CCCCAAAGTAATAACTAAAACACTTGAAATGAAATGCATTTTCCATAAGAAAGGGCAAAAAAGGAAAGTTTGAGAAGGTTAAAAAATGACAACTGTAGGGTGGTGCCTGTGGCTCAGTGGGTAGGGCGCCGGCCCCATATACTGAGGGTGACGGGCTCAAACTAGCCCCGGCCAAACTGCAACAACAACAACAAAAAATGACAGCTGTGTTCCTGTTAGCCTCAGCATATTAATAAATACTAAGCAGTTTGGGGAGAGTCAGTACACACAGAACTAACACATGTCCCCACAGTCAGCCTGAGCAGCTGAGTAGTAGCCTGCCGCAGTCCTCCAGGTGGTCCTCCCTCGGGGAGCACTCGGGCATCTTCCATGTGCCCGGCCCCATCCTGCGGGGGACACTCCTAAGGGTGTTCCTTCTTTTGTGCTGTGTTGGTCCTGATGACGTCTGGTTGAGGTTGGGCCCATAAGAGTCCATTCATGGGTCTTTGTGTTATTGTGGACTCATTGGTTGCTCTTCATTTTGGCATTTGGGGGGAGGACTGGGAACTTAAGGTTTTCCAGACATGCTTTTATTCCAGTTAACAACAAACAAACCCAGATGCCTGGGCAGCCGCAGCATTGTGGATGAGCAGGGAGGTGGGTGCTGGAGGTGGCACACTGTGCCCTCAGCAGGTACTGTGGGCCACTGACCTGGCTGTTGCCTTGATTAGATCAAGGGGTTGCCAGTTGTCAGCAGCTTAAATGGTTGCTTGAAAACCACTGTGCGCATACCACTACATGGGTGTATGTGTATTTTAAAGGGTGTTTTTGTTGCTTTATTTGCAGAACACATAAATTAATCGCTCCTATGCGAATGGTTGTAGAGTATAAACCCTTAGGAAGTTTGCGAAAGCAGGGAAGGAGAGCGTCTGTTCCTGGGGCAGCCTGTGTCCACATCATCCCTGCAGTCCAGCCAGACACTCTCAGCATGGCTGAGGAGCAGTCCCGCTCACACTGTGCTTAGCCTCTTTGAAGATGAGGACAGGACAGGGAAGCCACGGTAATTCTGCCAACTTCTCTTAAAGCGAATCTAAGACACCCTTAATGACCCCAACCTACTGTTTTGTACTAGGTTTTGAGATAAAATTTCATTTGTGGGTATCTTCTAGCAAATAATAGTCTTGTAGTACAGGACATTTGAAAGTCCTGTGTGTTTATTCAGTCAGTTCTAACTGACCTTGATAGAAGTAAGTTGTTGGAGAAACTGGGCACTTATCTGTCATCTGCAGCAGAGTCCTTTCCTGCTGGTCTGTATTCCGTGCCGCTCATCACTTAGTTAAGACATAGAACTAATTGGAAGCAACATTTAGCTGAGATTAAATAGAAACTTTTGGGTTTGAATTATAAGCTCCTATTGCCAGCCGCCTAATTAGCCATGTCATTCATTATTCTTAACTAACCCAAGAAGCTTTTCTTTCTTCACTATTTCTTGTTTTGTAACTATGATATAGAACCATATACTTATCTTTACCCATAAATAGTTGGTTAAAAATATTTGAGCAGGGCAGATTATTGGAAATAACTAGGCGCTTTTTTTTTGTGTGTGGTTTTTGGCCAGGGCTGGGTTTGAACCCGCCACCTCCGGCATATGGGACCGGTGCCCCATTCCTTTGAGCCACAGGCACTGCCCGAAATAACTAGGCTTTTTAAAGCACACCTGTTGAAGGTGGGTTTACAGTGTATTTTTATAATCGCTTGACTTCTATGGTGTCTGCTTCAACACGTGTGTGCCATCTAATTTCCCATGGGTAGGCTGTGGGTTCTCTGAGTTAATTAGGCTCTCTCACCTGACAGCTGTGAGGTGCCAAACTGTTGTGAGTACATGTGATAAGCCGGCAGGTTCCCGTTATTTTCAGTAATTGTCGTTGGTGCTATGTTGGAGCCACCGTATAAGGCCAAGGCTCTGTGGCTTCCTGAGGTGGACTTACCAGGGAGATCTCTGCGCAGGCTGCTGTGAGCTGAGTAAAGAAAGGCAAGTCGCAGCTGCCTTTGGGTCCTTGGTTTTCTTTCAGTCTGTCTGAATCCTGTGCCACTGTCCTCGGTCTCGGGCTCTGGCGCTATGACTGGCATTGTCAGCAGGATTCGTCACCGATGGGTATAAAGCCTTCTGGAGCCCTGGGTGGGGTGGAAGGGTAGTGTGAGGATGTGGTACTCTGTAGCTCCTCTGTTGTCCACCTGGGTCCCCCAGGGGGCCCAGTCTGGCTGGGACAACATCCGAGGCTGAGAGGGCCCCCCAGAGTGGCCGGGACAACATCCGGGGTTGAGCGGGGACCCCACACCATGGGCAAGGCCTTTGAGAAGAAAAGTGCCCATAGGGCTGTGGGAGCTGTGAGCTGGGTGTTCACAGCTCTGTGAACAGAGAGAGGCAATGTGCCAGGAGGCAACAGTGTCCAGGACGAGTTGGAGGCTGAGTGACAACTCGGGGTCCCTGGGGAACATGAAACGGCAGTGACTCGCAGCACAGGGCACTGGAGGATGTGAAGTGGCTCTTGGAGGAGGGCAGCAGTGTGACTGGGGAGCAGTCGGACTCATGTGTGGCAGCAGTGGTAGATTCCTTGTACCCCCACCAGTGACCGAACACCCCAGATGGAGTTGAAGGACAGGCAGAAAATGCACAATTCGCTGGCTGCTTGGACATTACGGCGTCGTCCTGGGTGCCTCAGACATGGAGAATCAGCCTCTGTCATGACACATCTGTCCTTGCAGCACTTTCAGAATTACCACCACTACCGCCAAGGTACCTGGTCCTGCTGGACTGGGTCATGGTTGTAGACCGTACTGCGTGGACTGATGCTGGGGACCTGCCAGGCCCTGTTAGTCGCTGCCATCCTAGTCACAACGGCAGCAGGTTCTCTGTTACAGGGTATGGGAAATGCCATTTTTACCTTGGATGTCCGAGGGCTGATGAACGCTCTGCAGCTAGCATGGGGGACGCAGTGCTGCCGAGTGCCCCCCATCCTGCTGGGGTCCACTGGCAGTGTCAGCACTATGTAGGGTGACCAGTAAACAAAGTGACGAGCATTGTAGTTGACCTGGGGGGGGGGCGCCATACAGCCCAAGAAGGGAGTCCAGCCACGGGTGGGAAATCGTGAAGCTGGTAAAGGTCGCACGCGCTCGGATGTGGGCGCGACCTGTGTCAGCTGGGTGGACTGAGAGAACTGAGAGGAAACCCAGCACCCTGCTATTAAGAGTTACAGCAGCAGCTGGCTCCAGAGCAGCAGTTCCAACCCCTGAAATAGGGCAAGAGGAGAAGAGGGGTCAAGGAAGGCCAAGAGGCCAGGTGTGCGAGCTGTTCCCTACATTTCCTGTCAGAGGGGACGCCAGACCGGCGTTGGAGGGAAAAAGTCAGAGGGGACGCCAGACCAGGGCTGGAAGAAAAGTCAGAGGGGACGCCAGACCGGAGCCGGACGCAGACTTTTCGGGAGCAGCTGGAAGACTCGTCATGGGAACACCCTTAACCAGGCCAGAGCCAGGTGGAGAGTGGGCAGGAGCTCAGCAAGGAGCTGGTGGGGAAGTAGGGGGCTGCAGGGCAGTAGGGGAAGCAGCGGAAGGCTCTGGAAACTGAGGCAGCCATCTTCGAGAAGCAGGTCCTGTGGCTGCAGGCGGCTCACGGTGAGAGTGGGGAGGCCCTGCAGATGGGGCCCATCAGGGTCAGCTGGGAGTCCTACCTCACACAGCCTGGGCAGACGTGGAGAGGGGCCAGGGTGGCAGCAGCAGCAGGGGGCCAAGTTGCATGGCAAGTCACAGTCCTCCAAAGCGGAGGTGAGGTGTAAATGTGAGGAGCAGTGTGGTTTCCATAGGCAGCTCACAAGGAGAATGGGACCCATTGAGGCTCTGCTGGAGGCAGGTGGAGCCGGGACGTTCAGCAGCAGACCCACCTCAGGGAGGTGAGTCCCAAATGTCACCTCTGGAGAAAGAGGCCACTGAGCTCAGGGGTGGGGGTGGTGGCTGTGGAGCAGCAGAAGGTAAAGAAGGGGGAAGGTTGTGGAGGTGCCTGCTGGGCCGAGCAGGCCTGTGGGGGGAGAGGTGCTCCCAGGCCACAGAGGAGGCAGAGAAGCAGCTCTGCCTGACCAGGCACAGAGCAGAGAGGCCCTTCTGGCAGCCGAGTATCATTGCTGCAGCCCGTTACTGTACCACGTGTGCTATTGCAGGTTGGGACCAGGACTGGACCACTGAGCAGTAGGGCACAGCACAGACGCCAGCCTGGGAATTGGTGGTGGGGTATAAATGTGAGGAGCTGGGCTACTCTCTGGCTACGCTGCTGTTTTCTGCATGCTGGACAGGAAAACGTGTGGGAAAACGTGTCTTGTCACGGCTTGTGCTATCGTGTGCTATCGTGGCGTGTGGTGGTGATGTGATAAATGGTTGCTATGTTCCATACCCTCACACAGGGACCCACCTACAAAAAAGACTTCGTTGTAGATTGTAGATTGAGGCAGAAACAGCCTATACCCTAGAGGGGTGGAGTGTGGGGAAGAGGAGTGGATTAGGCCTTCTCACCTGAAGGCCACGGGGTGCCACATTTTGAGTAACTATGAATTAGCTGCAAGTGCTGAGTTAATGGTAATAAGTGCTAGACTGGGACGCACTGTTCTGGCCACTGTGAGGCTCTGGGGCTTCCCACCTGTGCAGACTTCCTAGGAAGGAAGTTACTCATGCTAACTGGCTGTGCTCACACCTGCTTGCTGGCTGCCATAAGCCGAGTCAAGGACATGTCACAGCTGCTTTTGGCTTCTCGGTTTTTCTCCCGTGCAAACCTCCTTAGCCTCAACCTCTGGCACTGCTCAGGCCTAGTGGAGATGTTTGATTTAAGAATCATCGATAGCTCTAGATCAGTGGTTCTTAACTTTCCTAATGCTGCAACCCTTTAATGCAGTTTCTATGGGTCGCGGACTGGTTGAGAACTGCTGCTCTAGATAATAAAGTGTTTACCAGATGTGTAACGTATGTTTTGTTGTTCAAGTCTTTTGGGGTGGCAAATAGAGGGTTTACTTACATTTAAAAATGTAGCAGGAAGTATAGACTTAGTTTTAACTGGTGTGTTTCCAGGGGTTTCTCTGGGGTACATTGTGATGTTAGGAACACAAAGTATGCCCCCCCCCCATCCCCCGGGTTGTGGTCTTTATGCTGATACTTTTTTTGAGTCTTGCCCTGTCTCCCTGGGTAGAATGTTGTGGCGTCATAGCTCACAGTAACCTCAAACTCCTGGGCTTAAGAGATCTTCCTGCTTCAGCCTCCCGAGTTCCTGGTATCACAAATGCCCATCACAATGCCCCACAAGTTTTTTTCTTTTTAGTAGAGACAGGGACTTGAATACCCCATTTTTATTTTCTCTTGGCTTATCAGCAATTCCGCAGTTTTCTGTTGTATTTTAGTTGGTGTACGTTGTGCAGTGTACATCTGTCTGGTGCCAGTTCACCTTCCATGGCTGGACATGTGCCAGTTCTGTAGATGCTGCTGCCCACAGCTGCAGGGGTCCTGAGGAGGAGGGGACCACAGGAGCCCCCACCTGGACTTCTTGATCTCTCAGGGAACCCTTGTCCTGATCTGGTTTTGGCCTGGGTAGTCCCCTCCTGCATTGCAGCCATGGCTCCCCTTTGTCTTTTCTGCTCTGTTTGAGTTTCCTAAAATCAAGTGTTAGCCGTGTCACAAGCACATTGCCTTCCATGTGTGTGATTTTTGTGAGGGTAGTTTAGGGGGATAGGCAGCTTTTTCAGACATTAACGGCAAGAAAAATACCATTTATTGGTTTGTGGAATGCTTATGTCAAATTTAAGTGACCATTTTGGTGGGCTGTGCTGTTGTCTAAATGTTAAGTGGCTGTTGACTCTGCAGCTTGGGACACATGAAGCATCATTAGACTTTTTTTTTCTTTTGAGACAGTTTTAAGCTGTTGCCCTGGGTAGAGTGCTGTGACATCACAGCTCACAGCAACCTCAAACTCTTGGGCTTAAGTGATTCTCTTGCCTCAGCTTCCCAAGTAGCTGGGACTACAGGTGCCCACCACAGTGCCCTGCTATTTTGTTGTTGTTGTTGCAGTTGTCACTGTTGTTTTAGCAGGCCTGGCCTGGGTTCAAACTCACCAGCCTCGGTGTATGTGGCTGACACCCTAACCACTTAGCTACAGGTGCCACCGCCGGTTATTAGACTCTTGACCAAGGACAGTAAGCCTGGTGACAGCCTTCCCAGGGACCCTCTTGTCAGGAGGAGAGGGGGCTGAGTGTGGGCTGGACTTGACAGTGCTCACTGCTGGTCACTCGTGGAGCTGGCCTTCTACCTGGCTGTGCCCTGACCTATGCCCTTCTCTTGACAGGCGGTGGTGGTGCCTCAGGCTGGTGGACAGCTATGGATCTTTGGAGGGGAGTTTGCCTCTCCCAACAGAGAGCAGTTCTACCACTACAAGGATCTCTGGGTCCTGCATTTGGCCACCAAGTCCTGGGAACAAGTCAAGTAAGATGCTGGGTGAGGAGCCCAAGCTCAGGGTCAGCGCTTCTGAGATCCCTGCGATGGTTCCCAGCGCTGAGAATACCAGGGCTTGGAGGAGTACGGGGTGCAGTCCCAGGAGACGGGTCTCACTGGGTCACCTGGCAGCAAGGGACGTGCTCATGCTCATACTTCTCTAGACCTTGGGTGGAGAAGCCAGGTGGGCTGGTTGGGGCTCTTCCTGTCAGCCCTCACGTGCCCTCACGGTGCGATCCTCTTCAGCGACGGTCTGTCTAGGCCTTCGGCGGCCATGCTGGGTGGGGTTAGTGCTGCCTGGCAGTGGTAGATCCTGGAGGGAGTTGCTGTTTACTGACAGGGAGACTTTCTGTCCATCAGTGTTTAAAGCAGTGGGGCCACAAGAGGAAGGGTGGGAAGACTTAGTTTCTCAGGAAGCTGGTTCGGGAACTGCTGGTGCTGTGTTCCTGCCCCTCTGCAAATCACCACCACATGGGGTTTGCTCCTCGCTCATTGTGGGAGTCTCGAAGCAGTCTTCCACCACACACCTATCTCTGGACAGTGTGTGTGCTTATAAATTAAGAGGATAAACAGGACAAATGGGGACGGACAGAGTGAGGGTGGAGCTGTTAGCTTCGTCCTTCAGCGTGCTCCTGGGCTGAGCACTGCGGCTGTGCAAGCCCTAGGAAGTCAGATGTTTCCTTGCTTCAAGGAGATGGGCAGTTTGGTGCAGAGCTTTCTCCAGCATTTAGGACTTTGGGTGGGAGCCACTGTCCCTGGAGAATGTGCTGCTGTCTGGCAACGAGCCTTTTAGGGGCACTGAGGCCTGCCCTGCTTGGCTCAGGCCTGGGGTGTTGCGCCCGTCCAGGAAAGAGTCCTCCAGGCCCAAAGCAGGTGCAGGCAGTCTCTGCACTCGCCTGGCAACCCTAACACAGGAGCCAGGCATGTGTGGGGAGTGGGCCTGTGTCCCAGCTCTGCAGCCCCTTTCTCGTGTGTGTGGTGGGGAAGGCTCGTTATTTTAGGCACAGCAATCAGTTTGTGTTCATGTTAAAAACTGGTTTTGTGTATGTTGGAACTCAGTCATTTCCCCTTAACTTTATTTAGACTTAGAGTTCATTGTGTCTTGCTTTATTCGTTTTCAAACCAAATTGTTATCCTTTCTTTTGCAAATTGATAAAATGCTATGAAAATGTCAACGTTTGGTAGCTTTTGTCTGGATGTGCAGTTGAGAGACAGTAGATGGCTCCGTGAGAGGATGCGTACAGCCTCAGGGCTCCTTGTCTGGCCTGGTGTGATGGCAGCGCTTCTGTGGGCAGCTGCCCAGTGCCACTTGAGCTGTTTGTGACGTGGCTGCTTCCTCGTGACCTAGAGGCTTTGCTGAGTCTGATGCACAGCAAGGATTTCTGTCCAGGGGGATGGGTACACTGTTGACGCCTGGCACAGCCCCACAAGATAGCCTCAGTTGCCCTAAGTTAGGAACTGTTGGCCGGGCATGGAGACTCACACCTTTAATCCCAGCACTCTGGGAGGCTGAGGCAGGAGGATCCCTTTAGCTCAGGAGTTTGAGACCAGCCTGAGCAAGAATGAGATCCTGTTTCTACTAAAAATAGAAAAACTAGCCAGGTATTGTGATGGGTGGCTGTAGTCCCAGCTATTCAGGAGGCTGAGGCAAGAGGATCACTTGAACCCAGGAGTTTGAGGTTACTGTGAGCTGTGACACCAAGCATTCTACCCAGGGAGGCAGAGTGAGATTCTGTCTCAATAAGTTAGGAACTGTGGGCGGTGCCTGTGGCTCAAGGAGTAGGGCGCTGGGCCCATATACTGGGGGTGGCGAGTTTAAGCCCAGTCCCAGCCAAAACTGCAAAAACAAAAAAAGTTAGGAACTGTGTCTGATAAACAGACATCTCATTACTCAAATACTTACTGTAATTAAAACAGTTGTGATGAGTTTTTTGTTCAGGTTGGTCTTAAAGTCCTGAGCTTGAAGGATCTTCCTGCCTCGGCTTCCCAGAGTATTTATCACAGGCGTGAGCCACCATGGGAATTTTTTTTGAGACAGAGACTCATTATGTCGCCCTTGGTAGCGTGCCGTGGTGTCACAGCTCACAGCAACCTCCAACTCCTGGGCTTAAACGATTCTCTTGCCTCAGCCTCCCAAGTAGCTGGGACCACAGGTGCCCGCCACCACGCCTGGCTGTTCTTTTGTGGTTGTGGATGTTGTACTTGTCGTTGTTTGGCAAGGCCAGGCTGGGTTCGAACCAGCCAGTCCCTGTGTATGTGGCTGAGCCCATGAAAGCTTTTTAAAAGGCACATTATCGAAACTACTGAGTATTTTTTATTGTAGTGATACTTGTAGATGTAAGTTAATAACCCCTCAGTTTCAGTCTGTGGGTAATGCGGTGGGGCGGAAGGGTATGCACTTTTGTCCAAGTCCTGTGTCTGGAGCCTTCTTTCTCTGGCGTGACTTCTGGTTCTGGCTGGCTAAGCACCCTTTACCACGGGAGCCCTGTGGGTGAGATGAGCAGGGAGCCCAGCAGAGTGTTGCTCTAGGCCATGTCTGCTTGGGTGGCTGGGTGTGATGGGGCAGTAGGTGTGCTTCACTGGCAGCCCTTGGCCTGGGGGTGGGGAGGTGGAACACCTGCCTGGTCAGCAAGGCCAGCCACTGTGGAGAGCAGCTGTGGTGGCCAGAATCTGCCCCCAGCTTTGCCTTGTTTGCCAGGAGATTTTTAATGAAACAGCTTAAATTCTGTGTTTCAACTGCTCTGTGTATCTGTGCCTTCTTGGTGGCCAGGCCCTGTGAGACAACAGGCAGTGGTGACTGGTCTGTGCCAGGTCTTGAGGACAGATGTCCAGCTCTCTTTCCTTGTCTCCTGCCCGTCTGTCATCTTGGGGTGCTGAGCCCTCCCCTCGTAAACCCCAGGTGTCCATCAAGTGCTTTAGCTGTGAAGCCATAGCCTGTCCTGACTGTTGGGTCACCACACACTCAGGCGCCCCTCTCCCCCATCTGGAGGCTTGGCCACTGGTGGGTGAATCACATATTTTTTAAAAGTACTATTCTGTTAATGTGACGGTTTCTAACTGCCTTCTAAGAAGTAAGAAAACCCATGTAAAATGCCTCTTAGATCTCAGCAGTTGAGAGTGTAAGCGTTGTTTGTGTAGTTTAGTAGTGATTGCTGTCTGGGAGGACATGATTTGAGGGTGGTGTGGGATAATTGGGGTGGCCTGGCTTAGCCATGAGGCATGCGGGTGGACTGGTCACTGGCCTGGTGACCTCTGGGCTGGCTGTGTATGGGCTGTGCCTGGCACTGAGTGGCTGGACTTGGTCACTGCACTGGCCAGACTGGTCTTGAGGGAGGACAGGTGCTGGGCACTTTGTCATTTTTGTAAATGGAACTGAAAGCAAAGGTGATGAGATTCAGCCAAAATGAAGACTCTTCCCATGCCTGGGCCAATCCCCATACTGTGGGCTCATATCCTTTGAAAAGTGCAGAAGGCTGAGGTTTTTTGTTACCACGATCTAGCTCTGCGTTCATATTTTAATGTTTCCCTCTCCTGTGGGGAGAGTTAGTTTTGCAGCTGAGGGCTGAGGTTGGAAGGGATAAGTAGGTACTGGTGACAGGACAGAAGCTGAGTTCAGCCAACATTAGGAGTAGTTAGGCCCTTTTTTTTTTTTTTTTTTTTTTTTTGGTTGTTTTCTTTTTTTGAGACAGAGTCTGACTCTGTCACCCTGGGTAGATTGCTGTGCCATCATAGCTCTCAGCAACCTCAAACTCTTGGGCTCAAGCGATCTTCTTGTCTCAGTCTCCTGAGTTAGTTGGGGCTATCGTCTCCTGCCACTGAGCCTGGCTGGTTTTTCTGTGTGTGTTTTTTTTTTTTTTTGTAGAGACAGAGTCTCACTCTATCACCCTTGGTAGAGTGCTGTGGCATCACAGCTCACAGCAACCTCCAACGCCTGGGCTTAGGCGATTCTCTTGCCTCAGCCTCCCGGCTATTTTTTTGTTGCTGTTTGACTGGGGCCGGGTTTGAACCCGCCACCCTTGGTATATGGGGCTGGCGCCCTACCCACTGAGCTACAGGTGCTGCCCTAGTTAGGCCCTTTCTTGGCTTTTAAAAAGGCTTTTCTTGCAGGAGGGCAGGTTGAATTTCTTCTGTTATCTGGTCATTTTTAACAGTGATTTCTCTTTTGCAGGCTGATATGGATTAGAGTTAGGTTTCTAATGCATAGTAGGTGCGTCTGGTCCATTCTTGCCCCTACTGAGCTGAAGAAGCCGCCTTCTGGTGAGATGATCTTTACTGCGGGGCAGGAGGGGCCGGGTGTGCCCACCGTGCTGAAAGGGAGCTGCTCTGCTGGGCGGGGAATGCCTGTCTGGGGGCTGCTGTTCCAGAATTACAGACGGACATCTGCTCATCTGCTTTCGTTGTCTTGGGCTATGTGTTAAATGCACAAAACACCAACTCCTGGGTGAGCATCCATGGTCTCTGGTCATGGTTGGACACCCCTGAATGGACTCAGAAGATATGTTCTCATCTGGCTTTTTTCTCTGGACGTTCCTTTTGTGAGGCACATCCATGTTGCTCTTGGTATGGCCCTTTCATTTGTCCTTGAGTGATAGTCCCTTTTTAAATACAAAAATCTCGGATGGCGCCTATGGCTCATCCAGTAGGGCGCTGGCCCCATATACCGAAGGTGGCGGGCTCAAACCTGGCCTCCGCCGAACTGCAAAACAGAAAAATAGCCGGGCGTTGTGGCGGGCTCCAGTAGTCCCAGCTACTCGGGAGGCTGAGGCAAGAGAATCGCCTAAACCCAGGAGTTGGAGGTTGCTGTGAGCCGTGTGATGCCACAGCACTCTACCGAGGGCTATAAAGTGAGACTCTGTCTCTACAAAAACAAATAAATAAATAAATACAAAAATCTCCATCGCTGACCTCCTTAAGTTGACCTAACTTTGATAGACCAGACACGCCCCTGTGGATGTGTTGGTGCAGCAGGCCTGGCTCCCTGTGTTGAGCCTCCGGGTGCTGACCAGCGTGTTGCTGTCCCTGGGCGGTCACTCAGATCCTCCTGTGTGTCACTGCACGGCGCTGTCAGAATCTCACTCAGTGTCTGAGCAGAATGGGGGTCTGAGGTCTGCTCGGACCTGTACCCCATTCAGACCAGCACCCCCAGCTCAGGGAACGCCTAAGGGTGTCTGTGAACATCCCTGGGCGTCCCCTGAGCTGGGGGTGCTGGTCTGTAACCAGGAGGGGGGACGTTCGGCTGCTCCGTCTGCTAGTGCTGGGTCTCCAGCATCCTGCCATCTGGGTGGTGGTTCTGTGGCGCATCTGACAGGTGGACACTGGGCGAGGGCCTGCACTGCATCCGGACGTGGACATGTTTACTTGACATCCTGGTGGTTTGAAAATGAGGAAAATCACTCACGTTGGCGCGTTTGATGTGGACGTGGATGCCTGGCGCTCACAGCTGTGTTCAGATCCCCTTCACCGTCTTGAGTGGGAGGTGCCTGCAAAACTGCCTTGATTTAAAAACAATCTTGGTTTTGCAGCAGAGCCTTCATGTGCTGCTTCTCACTGACCTTCCCGTGTTCGGACTGTGCCCTTCACGAGGCAGAGAGTAGACTCCAGAGGCAGGACCCAGGGCCTGGGGAGAGAAGGTGTGGACAGATCCCCTTTCCCTTCTGTGTGAACAAGTGAGTGGCTGCCAGCCGAAAGCACCTGCAGTCATCTGAACGCGGGACTGGGAATCTCAGGGATCTGAAGGGGCGTGCCTGGTGTTCAGAGGCCTCCCCTCCAAGGACGGCCTGGCAGTGGGGGATTGGACACACCTGGTGTATGTGGGGGGTCAGTGAGAGCTTCCTTCCCCTGCTGGGCTGTGCTGCTGGCCAGGGCCTGAGGCCTCCCTGTGGGATCTGGGGCTGGAGGGCTTGCAAGGGACACTTGGAGCAGGGTCTTTTCTTTTTGCCCCCACCCACTGCCTCTGCTGGTGCTTCTCAGAGTGGGCCGGGAGCCTATGTTTCCCTGCCTGCTCTCTGCACCTGCCAAGCCAGTTAAGGCTGCTGGTCTGTGTGTAAAGTTCTGGAGCTTTGAAAGCTGGCATTTCGAAGGGAGCCCCACTTTTTTCCCCTACCTTGGGGAGGAAGTGTGGGTGAGGAAGGGGAGAGATTTTGTCCCTTTCTCCATTTATTTCTGGGCTGGTGCCATCCTGGGTGGTCATCTGTGACTCAGATTTTTTTTTTTTTTTTTTTTTTTATATAGAGACAGAGTCTCACTCTATCACCCTCGGTAGAGTGCCGTGACGTCACACAGTTCACAGCAACCTCCAACTCCTGGGCTTAGGCGATTCACTTGCCTCAGCCTCCCAAGTAGCTGGGACTATAGGCTCCCGCCACAACACCCGGCTATTTCACTGTTTTTTTTTGCAGTTCAACAAGGCCAGGTTTGAACCCGCCACCTTTGGTATATGGGGCCGGCGCCCTACTCGATGAGCCACAGGCGCCGCCCGTGACTCAGATTCTTAATGAGAAGGCCAAGCTCCCCAGAGCCCCACCTGATCAGAGTTTTATAACAGTTTTTTTGAGACATGATTCATATACCATATAGTCACTCTTTCAGAGCTTATAAGTCAGTGGTTTTTAGCAGAGTTGTGCAGTCAGCACCACTACCTAAATTTAGAGCATTCCCACTCCTCAGAGAACCCTGCAGTGTCCCTAGGAGTGACCACACCCTCCTACCCTAGCTGCTTCCTCTGTCTCTGAGGAGCTGCCTGTTCAGGTGTGTTCCCTCCCTGGAGTCATAACACATGGTTCTTTATATCCTGTCCCTGTGTAGCCTAGCAGGTGCCAGCTTCGTGCTTCTCACACCTACATGGTACTTGGTAAAGCCACACCCACTTTTGAAGCCAAACCCTTACCTTTGTGGAGAGTCGAGTGTGTGTGGATTCCCTGTTGGATGGTTCGTTGACCGGCTGTGTGTCCAGGGGAGATGGGGCCCTTGTGTACATAGAGTGTGATTAATTTGTAGAAAATTAAGACTGTGAGGCAAGGTGGTATGAAATTGAAAAGTACCATTAGGGTAAACAGTCAGGTTTCTGATCCATAGTTTCCTCAGGTGCTGAAGCCTCCCCTACCCTTGGTATAATTTAGCATCTTCACCAGTGGTGGAGAGCCAGACCAGCTTGGTTCAGATTCTGGCTCTGCCACGGATTGGCTTAGTGGGTTTCTGATATGTGCGGACTCTTTCATCTGCCAAGTGGGAGTAACCACGTCAGTGCACGTGGAGGGGCCGGAGTCCTGAGGCTCACACACCCCCTCAGGTGTGGAGGGCCACGTACCATGGGGCACACGCTCCAGCAATGGTACTATTAATAGTAACAGTTAAAATGAAACAAGGATGTGGTTCTAGAGCAGCGGTTATCACCCTTATTAAAGGGTCATAGCATTAGCAAGGTTGAGAACCGCTGTTCACTAAGGCCTTGTGTGACTCAGTATTGTGGACTTTACCGAACTCCAGGCTTGCTTGAAGGGATTGGTACCTGGAAGAGCCGGCTGAGTTCCAGACTCTGACCTGGTCCCACTCTTCCAGTTGAGCTGCCAGACGGTGATCCTGGCGTGTCATAAGGAACCGTGACTTAGTTTCAGGGATTAGGGTAGAAATCTGCTACTACAGGCAGAGCTGCATCACGTCTGTCATTGCACATGTGATGTGGACTGGTGACAGTGCTGTTTCACTGCGCCTTCTCTGTCCAGACACTCACCCCCATGTTGCAGCTGTGTGCAGCTGTGCGTTCCCACAGGGCCTTGCTGAGCAGCAGCTGCACTGTGCAGCCTGGAGTCCTGTTGAGGCTTGTGTGGTGCACTGTGATGTCCAGTCGATGACAAAGTCACCTACCGCTTCTCAGAACACACTCTGTCACTAAGCTCTGTGTGACTTAGTGAGGTGTGAGCTTTAACTCAGGGAAGTGTTTGTGTGCTGAGTGCACACCTCTCGACCCTAAGGCTGAGGAGTTATTTGATGCATATATTTTCTGCACATATCACAGCAGTGGCACAGTAGAAGGGGCGTGGTGCTGACGCCAACTGGCAGCGTGCCCCAGCGGAGCACCATGGTGCACACTGCTCACGTGATCCCCAGGGCACTGGCTCCCACAGCATCACACGTGTATTTTTATGCCATATGCAGACTTCTGGCTGAGTAGGACATGTTCATTTTTTAAGACTCCATGTTTAGGCTCAGCACCCATAGCTTAGCAGCTAGGGCGCCAGCCATATACATAGGCAGGTACAAACCTTGCCTCGGCCTGCTAAACAACAATGAGAACTGCAGCAAAAAAATAGCCAGATGTTGTGGCGGGCGCCTGTAGTCCCAGCTACTCGGGAGGCTGAGGCAAGAGAATAGCCTAAGCCCACGAGTTGGAGGTTGCTGTGAGCAGTGTGACGCCACGGCACTCTACCGAGGGCGATAAAGTGAGACTCTTTCTCTACAGAAAAAAAAAAAAGAAGACTTTGAGGTTGCTGTGAGCTGTAACACGATGGCACTCTACCAAGGGCAACATAGTGAGACTCTGTCTCAAAAAAAAAAAAACTTCCATATTTAAGAGTGACAGCAGTTGAAAAACCTGCTGGAGGAGATTCAAATATAAGTGGGCTTTTTTGAGTAGCTTTGTTTCTCTGAAGAGGGATGTGGAATCTTTTTATAGAAAAAATTTACCTTTTTAGTTACAAAACAGTGATATTTGGCTGCTGCCATGGAAAGTTAGTTGAGTCCTTAGTGCCTGGCTCAGCCACAGGACACACACCAGCAGTGCTCCCACGCGGGAGCTGATAGGCTCTCCACCTGGCCTGGGTTCTCCAGCAGCAGCACACAACTGGCTGCTCTCCAGGCCCTGCCTGTGTGGTGGGCACAGGTTCTCTGCACCTTCTTGATGCAGACTTGGACACAGATCCACCTAGTCCCCAGATCGTGCTTACAAAGTCAGAGACCAGAAAGTTTCTCACAGGGGATTGTTTCTTGCCCTGCATGTGGTGGTTTTCTCATTCAACCCTCTGATGCACGGTTAGGACAGTCTGGCTGACCCGGCCCCCCACCCCACCCCAGTACCTGGCAGGGAGGGTACAGATATGGAGTCTGCTTGAACCGTGGAGTGGTGCCCACAGGAGAGGGCCGTCCCCCACAGAGCATGTGCCACTTGGCGTGGTTGGTCCAAGGGCTCCCCGGCTCCCAGGGCCCACCTGAACCTGCTGGAGCATCACCAGGCAGGCCCCAGCCATGGGAACCTGTGGCCTTGGGTGTGGTCTTTTCACTGAATCCAAATTTTATGGAAGAAATCTTCCCATTAAGAGGGGAGCAGTAGAAAAAGATGGCGATTTTTTTTTGTCTCCTTGGTGCTTAAAAAAGAACAGTTTTGAAGTCCGAAGGCCACAGGTTCCCACTGTCCTCTGAGCCTTGTCAAAGCGTCTGGTGTTCTTAATGACCTTGGGCAGGAAAACATGCTCACTAAGTTTGTGGGTGACACCAGGCCAGAGGGGAGAGCAAGTGCATGGGTTGATGACCAATCAAGCGCCCAAAGTTTTCTTCATGGACCAATCTACTGAGGTGGAGTTTTTGTGGCCTGAGTTCCCCTTGTGGGTGTGCACGCACATGGGAGGGAGCAGGTGGGGCTGGATCATGGCTGGTGGAACGGGTTGGGGAGGGTAGGTCAGTGACTTGCGATCCCACAGGAACCAGAGTGTGAGAAGGCCATCGTGGGAAGCTTGTAGCGTGGTCTCAAGTGGTGCTGATTGCTTCTGGTTGACTTTCCACGGGCAGAAGTGGTGTCACTCTGGGTGACATATGGAGGGAGATGTCAACTGAGTGGAGGGTCCGGTGTGGCCCAGCAGGCCCTGGCCAGTCATCCCAGTGATGAGCAGCCCTGGCCGCTTGATGAGCTCACGCCGTCAGCATGTGCGCTGAGAAGGAACGGTGCTCAGAGGATGAGCAGGCCTGCGGAGTGTCCATGTTTCATGCTGTTACTGTGTCTGCCCAGAGGTGAGTGCAAGATCTGTTGATACCTCTGGAGTCTGGGGTAGTGTGTATCTGTAATGTGACAGCTGAATTTTTCAGTGAGTTTTGCAGGAAATTGGCATTGAAATTTTGTATGCAATGTCAGGTTCATACATAATAAACTTACCTGTGTGTAAAAAAAAAACCATCTGAGGGTGGTGCCTGTGGCTCAAGGAGTAGGGCGCCTGCCCCATATACCAGAGGTGGTGGGTTCAAGCCTGGCCCTGGCCAAAACAGCAACAACAACAAAAAAAAATCCATCTGAAATTTGTAAAGGGTAGGTATTTGCATTAGAGAACTTGAACTTCTAATTTTGGGATTCGTTGTCAGTGCATTAATGTTTGTTTAGGGTACCTGCCCTTTATGAGACTTTGTATAAACTCTGTGAATGGGTTTTGGGAAAAGCCATACAACATACACAAAGGTAAATAGAATCCTGCATTATATAAGTAGGTTCAGAATTTTGTGATTAAGGTCGTAACTGTCCTTTGCAACCTGGAGTTGCTGCGGTCCTTGTGGGAAAGGTGGGAGGGTCAGGCCTCGTGAAGGGGGATGCAGGGTGGACGCACAGGAGCCCCGATTGGTTTCTAAGTGGGAGGGGCTGGCCATCCATGGACCTGGGGAGCGGCCAGGCCCTACCTGTCCCTGGCTCCAGGAGAGTTCCTGGTGTTCAGGCCCACATTGTGGCCAGAGCTGTGTCTGGGTCCCCACACCTGTGGCAGGTGTAAGTGACTTTGTCTGAGAGCTTCCTGGGCATCTGGTGCCCCAGCTTGTTCCTCTTCTCCCCATTTTGTCCTTGTTCCTCTCTGGTTACAGAGTGACCCTCTTCAGTGAAGAAGACTGGGGGATGCCAGAAAGAGACGATAGGACCCCTCAACCCCCAGCTCAGAGCCTTACAGAATTCACTTTGTAGCCTGCTGTTTAACTTACTAGTTTTTTTGTTTTAATGTCACTATTTTTTGAGCATTTTCCTGTGATATGATTTTTTGTTTGTTTGTTTGTTTTTTTGAGACAGAGCCTCAAGCTGTTGCCCTGGGTAGAGTGCCGTGGCGTCACAGCTCACAGCAACCTCCAACTCCTGGGCTTAAGCGATTCTCTTGCCTCCGCCTCCCAAGAAGCTGGGACTACAGGCGCCCGCCACCATACCCAACTATTTTTTGGTTGTAGCTGTCATTGTTGTTTAGCGGGCCCTGGGCTGGATTCGAATCCGCTAGCTCAGGTGTATGTGGCTGGCCTTAGCCACTTGAGCCATAGGCGCCAAGCCTGTGATACGATATTCTAAAGAATTTAAGTCTTTATCAAATTAGAATACTTGTACAATTCTTGTTTGCTGAGGTTGATTATAGTTTTGTTTCCATTTGTCAGCATTCTTAAGGTTTTAAATTTGTGTTTTTAAATTTGACTTTTTCCTGCATTTTCCCACGGACATTGCATGTCAGGTAATTGCAATATACGGTAGAACCTCTAAGTTGACCGCCCAAGGGACTGTGACAGATTGGTCTACATGTGGAGGTGGTCAGTGTAAGGAATGAGGCTACTGTACTGATACATATGCGTCTGGTCTGAAAGTTAGGTCAACTGGAGGGGCTGGTCCGTGTAGGGAGGGGGTCAGCTATAGAGGTTCTGCTGTAACTGTCAGTTTTAGTGAGGTGTAATTACAATTCAATAAAATGATACCTTTTAGGTATACTATTAGATGAGTTTCTGCAAATATATACATGAGTATAACCACCATTGCAGTAAAGATGGAGAACATTTCTCTCACCCCAGAAAGTTCCCTCGTACCCCCGGCCCCAGGCAACTACTGTCAGCCATGATTAACCTTGCCTTTTAAGACTCTCATGTAATGGAGTCACACCATACCTGTACCTCTTCATGGTAATTTTTGAGATTCATACTGCTGTGTGTGCTAGTAAAATGATTTTTTTTTTTTTTTTTTGGTAGAACCAATATCTCAGTTTATTGCTCTGGGTAGAGGGCCGTGGCGTCACACAGCTCACAGCGCCTCAAACTCCTGGGCTTAGACGATTCTCTTGTCTTAGCCTCCCGAGTAGCTGGGACTTACAGGCGCCCGCCACAACGCCTGGCTATCTTTTTTGTTGCAGTTTGGCTGGGCCAGGCTTGAACCTGCCACCTTCGGTATATGGGGCCGGCGCCCTATCCACTGAGCCACAGGCGCCATCCGTAAAATGATTTTTTAACAAGCCAGAGTCTTGCTTTGTTGCGTTGGCTGACCTCAAACTCCCAGGCTCATGGGATACTTGGCCTCCAGAGTAGCTTGGTGCCACAGGTGTGCACAGCCGTGTGGTAGTGACCCCATTGCTGAGAAGCATCCACCCTCTGGACGCACTGCACATTTTTTTGTCCACCCATCCATTGATAGTTCCAACTAAAGAGCTTGTAAATGCTCATGTGAGTCTTTGTGTAGACCTGTGCTTTCCTTACTCTTAAACACATTGACAAAACGTATGCTAAGTTTGTTTTATGTTACAAGAAACCGTCAACCTGTACCATTTAACTTTCTCTCCAGGATTGCACGTGTGAGTTCCAGTGGCTCCATGTCCTCACCAGTACTTGGTGGTGTCTATTTTAGACATCGGATGGTGTGCAGGGGGCTCCCGCTGTGGGGTGTTTCCCTGGTCATTAATGATGCTGAGCATCTTTTGATGTTTTTATTGGCCATTTAATATCCTCCCCATCCCTTGTTTTACTGTGAATTTTCTGTCCAACTCTCTTGCACATATATTTTTCCCTTCTTTAAATCTTTTTTTTTGGATGTGGGTAACAAGTCCTGGCTGAGTTGTTGTCCATATTTTTATTGGGTCATTTATCTTACTATCAAGATATATTCTGTATGTAAGTCATTTGTCATTTGTATATTTGAAACTATTTCTCCTAGTCTATCCCTTGCCTCTTTTATATATATATATATATATATATTTTTTTTTTTTTTTTTTTTTTTTTTTTTTTTTGAGAGAGAGAGAGTCTTACTCTGTTGCTCTGAGTAGAGTGCTATGGTGTCATAGCTTACAACAATCTCAAACTCCTGAGCTCAGGTGATCTTTTATTTAAAGACAGAGTCTCATTATGTCACCTTCAGTTGAGTGCTATGGTGTCTCAGATCACAGCAACCCCCAACTCTTGGGCTTAAGCGATTGTCTTGCCTCAGCCTCGGAAGTAGCTGGGACTAAGGCGCCCACCACAACGCCTGGCTATTTTTTTGTTGTAGTTGTCATTGTTCAGCAGGCTCGGGCCGGGTTCAAACCCATCAGCCCCAATGCATGTGGCTGGTGCCCTAACTGCTGAGCCCTCAGGTGATCTTCTTACTTCACCCTCCTAAGTAGCTGGAACTATAGGCACCCGCCACAACACCCAGTTAGTTTTTCTATTTTTAGTAGAGACATTCTCACTCTTGCTCAGCCTGGTCTTGAACTCCTAAACTCAGTCAGTCCTCCCGTCTCAGCCTCCCAGAATGCTGGGATCACAGGAGTGAGCCATCATGCTTGGCATGCCTTTTATACTTGACTGGTGTATTTTGAAGTTTTTTATTTTGATGGAGTCCAATTTATTCTGTTTTACCTTAGAAATCTTATCCAGTACAGGATCACGGAGATTTTCTCTTGTTTTATTCTCGAAGTTTTATAGTAACTAGCTAGACCCTATCAGGGTGGTTTTGGCACTGATAGCTTGTGGATCACATAAATGCTATGTAGTAAGTGCTTACAAAATAGAACTCAGTGTAAAAGAGGGTTTATTTATTTATTTATGAGCAACTAGAGATTAAGCAGATTTATAGCTTTATTGTTGTCGTTCATTTTAGATCAACAGGGGGTCCTTCAGGTCGGAGTGGACACCGGATGGTGGCCTGGAAGAGACATTTAATCCTCTTTGGTGGCTTCCATGAGAGTACAAGGTTAGTACCAACAGCAAAAGAATCTTTCTTTCCTAGAGCATTGGGCTGGACTTGCCGTGGAAGACCGTTCTGCGCACAGGTGGAGAATGTGCTGCCTTCTCACGGTTGGGCACCTGAGTGGTGTGCTGCTCACAGGGGCCCCGCCCCAATTTGATGTGTTGTCATTGAAATGCTTGATCGTTGTTGACCGTTTTAATTGTGCACCAGGCCCTGTCTCAATGGGGTTTGCACGATGGCCTGGTGCAGAGAGCGCTGGCAGCCTTGTCACCACGCTGTCACCTGGATTCTAGCCACTCCCACTTAACACTGATGCTGCTGGCTAGGGACCTCCCTTAGAGAGTGCTGGCCTGTAAAAGTTCCAAATACTCCTCTTGGGGCAGCAGCCATAGCTCAACGTTCTGCAGTGACACCCTAAGACGACGCCTCTGACTTTCTGTATGGTTTGCAGAGCTCTTTTATACATATCCTCTTTTCCACCAGGCCGTCATCAGGCAGGTTATCCTCCCAGGTTAAAGAGGAGGAAGCCAAGGTGCAAGATGAACAGCAGAGCTTGTCCTCAGACACAAGCTGCTGATCTCGGGCCCATTTTCTGCTCTACCCAGCTTGCTCCCAGTGTCTCTGAGACCTGCTGTCATGTGTGTCACCCTTGCTGCCTGTGTCTCTGTGACTACCTGCTGTCGTGTATGGTCATCACCCGCGCGTATCTCTGACCTCCTGCTGTTGTGCGTGGTCACCCTTGCTGCCTGTGTCTCTGAACTCCTGCTGTCACATGTGGTCATGTCTTGCTGCCCTTGGGAAGAAGAGCAGTTGTGCCATTCTTAAAGTTTGTGTGCAAGTCACTTACATCCATTCCTAAAGCAGCTGTTGAGGGTGCAGGTGTGGCCACCACGAACCTGTCAGTGTAGGGACTCAGCACCTGCTGTGGGAGCAGTAAAGTCTGCACAGCCCCTTCCTTTGAAATTATGCGTTATCAATTGAGTCATTTTAAAATCAGAACTATTTCAAAACTGTTATCTTGTTTAAAATGAAGTATTTGAACATATTTATGTGGTCATCATCCATATTAATTTGAGTTTTAAATGCCAACTTTCTGAGTTTTCTTAGAAGAAGTTGCTGTTTATTTTATGTGCAGAATAGAATTTTACTGAAAACGTGCAGTGTGAAATCTGATAAAACAGTGGAATTTAGTGAAGTCTTGAACACTCCATGCTTCCCCTCCTCAGTTTGGGAGAAATTCTGCAGAAGGGAGCCGGCTGAGCTGTGCTGGGAAAGTCCCGGTTGTCTGTCATCCTAAGGCCACGTGTGCAGACAGCTCTGGGTGCGTGCCCGGCACCTTTCCCTGTCTCCCAGCACCGGGCATGTGGCTCCGAGGGTGACAGATGTCATGTTTGGCAGTGAGCATTTTACACACTGCTTTAGTGCTCCAAACTTAGATTTTTATTTTATTTATTTATTTTTGAGGCAGGATCTTGCCTTGTTGCCCAGGCTGGAGTGCACTGGCTCTTTCATTAGCTCGCTCTAACCTTGGACTCCAGGGTTCAAGCAGTCTTCCTGCTGCAGCTTCCTGAATAGCTGGGGCTGTAGGTGCGTCACCAGGCCCAGCTCATTTTTAAAAATTATTGTACAGGTGGGGGTCTTGCTATGTTGCCAAGGCTTGTCTTGAAGTCTTGGCCTCAAGCAGTTCCCCCCAGCCTCCTGAAGTACTGGAGTTATAGACAAGACCCCTACACAGCTCTCAACTTGGATTATTGGGATGCAACATGAGAGAGAAAAATGGCCACTTCAGACTTGGGGCAGAGTTTCTCACTTTTTTCATGTTTTCTATTAAAAATTTTAGCTCTCCTTTCTGCTGTGCTGGAGAGCAGTCCCTAATCCCAGTACTCCGTGAAGTCCCACGTTGGGATAGAGAGCTGTTGCTCGCCACGGTGCTTGTTCCCTTTCAAGTCTGTGCTCCATGTCCTTTGGCAGCTAAGTCAGGTGTTGAGCAGGGCCGGGTCACAGTGCCCCCGGGCCTCTGTCCGTTCGTCTTTGTGGTGTCTTTGGATTCCTGGGAACGTCTTGCCCTCACCTGTCCTCCAGTCTGGCCTCAGTCCTGCTCAGCGAGGCTCTGTTGTGATTACTTCTGTTGGCGTTAGACACACAGCAGAGACCGTGCCCAGCGCCGTAGTTGTCAGACCCAGCCCGGTGCTGCTGACTGCGAGGGAAGAGGCGTAACTTCCAGATTGAATAGTCACACCTCTGCAGGCTCACTTGTGGTTCTCACATGAATTTAAGCTTATTAAACAGATGACTTAGTAAACGGCAGGAAATTTGCCTTTGATTGAAGTCTGGTTTACTTTTTTCTGTCACTGCCTCTTCCTGCTGTTCCTGGCTATGATGGTCTATGGTGCTTTGTTCTGACCAGGGACTACATCTACTACAACGACGTGTATGCCTTTAACCTGGACACGCTTACGTGGAGCAAACTGTGCCCTTCAGGGACGGGACCTACGCCGCGGTCAGGGTGCCTGGTGTCGGTCACACCACAGGGCAGCATTGTCATTTACGGGGGCTACTCGAAACAGGTGAGGCGGCTGGTGGGGAAGGCGACCTCACCTGTCATCTTCAGTTTCATCAGCAGTTGAAACTTGCAAATAAGATCAACGCTGGTATAACTTGAGCCATTCTATTAAGTTAGAGATTGAGATTATGGTTCTGTCCCTCTGAATACACTAAGACTTCTGGAGGCCTGTTATGGTCTCATCCATGTTGCCTGCAGCAGGTAGAAGCAACTCTGTACCACAGTTTTCCTAAACTGCAGGTGCTAACTGCTATGCAGGCTCTGCTGGCGAGCAGGCTGTGTGCCTCAGCCTGCAAGTGGCACTGACAGGGACGCTCATGCACACACAGTAACCCCTCCTCTCAGCGTCTGTGAACCTTGGAGGAGGAAGTGGTGCATCGCTGTCAGGTTCTGAGATCCTCCTTAGTGCCCAGGTCACCATCAGGGCACAGCGACACTGGCGCTTCCTGGGCCTCCTGAGGAAGGGCTGTCCTGAAAAGCAGGACCCACATCAGAGCCTTGTGATCCGTTGCTGTGTTTTCAAAAATTCATGCAAATTCCATTTACTTTTTGGGGGGCAGGGGGGACAAGAGTCTTGCTGTGTCACCTTGGATAGAGTACTGTGGCATCACAGCTCACAGCAGCCTCAAATTCTTGGGCTCAAGCAGTTCTCTGGCCTCAGCCTCCCAAGTAGCTAGAACTATAGGCGCTTGCCACAAAGCCTGGCTATTCTTTTTCTTTCTTTCTTTCTTTTTTTGTTGTTTAGCAGGCCAAGGCCAGGTTCAAACTCTCTGTTTACTTTTATAGTCCAATTGAATCCATTTTTGTGAAAATCTTAACAGCATGAAGGTAAAGCTGGTAACCTAGTGGAAGAACCTTTGTGTAGGAACACAGAGAGGAGCGACGCAGGGCAGCTTTTGTCACCTTTGCATTTGGAGCAAGTCCACAGCACTTCAAGGAAAAAAAGCTGCTGAAGTAGGAGGATGTAGAAACTGCTGGGGAGCACAGACCCAGGCCCTGCCAGCTCTGCTAGAAGGTGCAGGGTCTTGAGGGACACACGGACGTTACTGTAGGGAAACTGCTGGCTCCAGGGAGACGCGCCGTCAACACCACACAACAGGGAACTCAGGCGGACGAGAGCACTGCGAGGGGCCTGAGAGGACCTCTGCTGGCCCTGAATGTCCCCTGCCGTCCCCTGGGCACAGGAGGCCTTTAGTGTGAATTTGTTCCTAGTAACGTTGGGCCTTTTGGTTTAGAAGAGTCGTGTGGAAATGATGGTTGTTTCTGAACCAACCTGCTAGAGAAAGAAAAGACTGTCTTGTTTTAGTAACTGAGGTGCAGAAACTGTCACTTGTCCAAATGTTTCCACGGGAAGGCGAGAGGTTCAGACTTTCTTCTCATGTGACCACCAACCTCCTCAGTTTGGAATGTCGGGAAATGTGAAGAATTTCCCGTGGACAGAGTGTTTAGTTTTTCAGAGATCAAGTTGATTTCTCCCTGTTGTTATAAATAGTATAGCTCAGAGAACCATACACAAACGATGTCCCCTTACTGCTCTAGGCCCAGAGCCAGTGACACCCAGGCCTGGCGTATGACTCCACACTTCAGTGCGGAGCAGGGGTGAGAAAGAGGATTGGGAGCACCTCAGAGTGCTGGAACCCAAGAGTGTGCTTAAACAAAACCACGTGCTGGGTGTCACAGGGACGCAGAGCAGCTGAAGGGGCTCCGAGTGGCCACATGGGGACAACAGAGCAACAAAGTGTCATTAGGTCATGCCGAGTGTCCCTGCTGTCCACATGTCCACACCACTGCCCAAATAGGGAAGAGCAGACAGCCCCCACATGGCGTTCAGGTGCATAGATCCTCCCAGGCCCAGTGGTGCCTCTGGAAGCCTTTCCACGTAGAGCAGGGAAGTCAGGGGACGCCCTAACACGTGGGTGCTTGGGAGTGTTGAGGGCAGGATTGTGGCTATTAGAACAGGGAGTTTTAAAATCTGTCCTTAGGTACTAAATCCCATCAGGTGGAATCAGGCTGGGGGTTTGGTTTTTGCTGGAGGCTGACCTGAGATACACCACTTTCGTGGGCCCTAGCTGTCCTCACTCAGTTTCTGTTCTTTTGCAGAGAGTCAGGAGAGATGTGGACAGAGGCATGCAGCACTCGGACATGTTCCTGCTGAGGCCCAGGGAGGGCAGAGAAGATACTGGCGCCGCGTCTGGTCAGTCTCCTGCTGCTGCACGGGCTCAGCTGTGAGCAGAGGCTCTGCCTTGCTGTTGCCTGTGGTGGTGGGGGCTGGGAGTAGCCCACGGCGGCGGGTGGTGGAGGTGGTGGATGTTGGACTGTGACATGGCGGTGGGTGGTGGAGGTGGTAGATGTTGGACTGTGACACGGCGGGTGGTGGAGGTGGTGTATGTTGGACTGTGACACAGTAGCAGGTGGTGGAGGTGGTGTATGTTGGACTGTGACACGGCAGGTGGTAGAGGTGGTGTATGTTGGACTGTGACACAGTAGCGGGTGGTGGAGGTGGTGGATGTTGGACTGTGACACAGCGGGTGGTGGAGGTGGTGGATGTTGGACTGTGACACAGTAGCGGGTGGTGGAGGTGGTAGATGTTGGACTGTGACACAGTAGCAGGTGGAGGTGGTGGATGTTGGATTGTGACACAGTAGCAGTGGAGGTGGTGGATGTTGGACTGTGACATGGCAGCGGGTGGTGGAGGTGGCAGATGTTGGGCACAGCAGCCCCACCTTCCTTTGAAGCAGTCAGTGCTGCCCACGGAAGTGCACGCTGGGTGCATCGTCCCCTCTGAGGCTCCTGGTTGTCCCCAGAAGGGTTCTGGAGCTCTCTGAGTGAAACCAGTCTCTGGCCTGAGTCTCCAGGTACACTTGGAACTGTAGGTGACAGGGGCTAATTGTCGGGATGAGACTGGGCCTGGGCTCAGGGCTGCACAGCCAGGCCAGCACTTGCTTGTTAATAGGAGTTTCAGGAATTCTTCAGGAGCATTAATCGTTTCTTTGGGGCCTTGTAAAACGATGATGTGAGCCTATTTATGGGGTAGCCTAGTGTGGCCTGTTGAGGGTTCAGGCTGAGTCAGCTGTCCTCACTGCCCTCCATGAGTGACCTGTGGCGTGTCCCGTGTTCTTGGGTTTGGGGTTGGCACTTAGAGATGAGCTGCAGATTGGCAGTGGCTGCTCCAAAGACCCCCGAAGTTGCAGAAGCCCCAGGTGTATGCAGTGTTTGGGGTGAGAGCCAGGGGGCTGCTCTTCTGCCACTTCTCAAGAGGATGTGGGATTCCGAGGGGCTTAGCATGGCCTTGGTGTCCCCGGCTCTGTGTGGGAGCTGAAGGGGCAGCTGCGTCCAAGGCACTGGTGTAACTTGCAGCACGTTCTTCACCTCCCTAGGAAAGACGGTGGCTGTGTAAAACTTTTTATCCTCTTTTTTGGTCAAATTCCTCAAGCCAAGGCATCAGAAAGGTTTCATACCCAAGTATGGAGTGTCAGGATGCCTCTCCACGTGGCATGTGCTGTGGCTGGTGAGGGAGGCCTGCGGGCAGGGACCAGGTGTGGGGGCCAGCAGCCCAGGGTCCTGAGGCTGGACCTTGCTCCTGGCAGTCTGGTCCAGAGGCTGCACACTCAGCTTCTCAACCCCAGGAAGAAGACACTGTGCAAGGTGCACATTCGCTCACC
>CAUYRH010101730.1:0-10365 GCA_963574655.1 Perodicticus potto | reverse complement strand
GATGAGAGCACACCAGTCCCACTAGTGGCTAAGTTTTATGCTCCCCTCTCCCACCCTAATTGTCCTGTTCCTTTTAGGATGATCAGTAGAATGGGTGGAGCGTCCCATGAAGAATGCAAATGTTTCTTAATTTTCTGATCCCTCTCAGAACCCCCCAAAATATATATCACCTGCCACCCAGTCTCTGACCGTGAGGTCACCCTGAGGTGCTGGGCCCTGGGCTTCTACCCTGCGGAGATCACACTAACCTGGCATTGGGATAGAGAGGATCAGACCCAGGACATGGAGCTTATAGAGACCAGGCCTGCAGGGGATGGAACCTTCCAGAAGTGGGCAGCTGTGGTGGTGCCTTCTGGAGAGGAACAGAGATACACTTGCCATGTCCAACACCTGGGGCTGCAAGAGCCCTTCACCCTGAGATTGGGTAAGGAGGGGGATGGAAAGGGTGGTATGTGTCTTCTTGGGGAAAGTAGGGGCCCTTCTGGAGCCCTTCAGAAGGGAAGGGCTGAGCCTCTGGCTCAGTGGGTAGGGTGCCGGCCCCATATACCGAGGGTGGTGGGTTCAAACCGAGCTCCGGCCAAACAGCAACAAAAAGATAGCCCAGGGTTATGGCGGCCCCCTGTGGTCCCAGGTACTCAGGAGGCTGAGGCAAGAGAATTGCCTAAGCTCAGGAGTTGGAGGTTGTTGTGAGCTGTGACGCCACGGCACTCTACCAAGGGTGAAAAAGTGAGACAATGTCTCTTAAAAAAAAAAAAAAAGAAAGAAAGAAAAGAAACCTTAACTTAAAAAAAAAAAAAAAAAACAGAAGGTAAGGGCTAAGGCCTAGGGTCAGACCACTCACCTTCTGGTCCTTTCCCAGAGCGGCCTTCCCAGCCCAGCATCCACAGGCTAAACATTATTGTCCTGATTTCCCTTGGTGCTATGCTCACTGGAGCTATGGTCGCCACTATGAGGAAGATGAAGAGCTGAGGTAAGGAAGGGGTGAGGAGGGATATGGGTTTTCTTGCCCCAATAGGGGTTTTAAGCCCAGGCAGAAGTGTGCCCTGCACCATTACTAGGAAATATCTTCCACACACACCCAGTGTGATTAGTACTCAAAGAGGGGTACAAAATGTACTTTTCTAAATGCAAAAAGTCAGGAGACCTAGGAAGGTTTCTAAAGAAAAAGATATTTGAATTGGACTTTAAAAATGTAGGTGCCACTCTAGGTATTTTAATTAGCTAGGGATTTAATTCAGGGAGTTAGGGTCTTGCCAAAAAAACCCATATTAGCATGGCAGAAAGAGCAAGCTCTTTATGCCTCCTGGCTTGACCCTTGAACAATGCAGAACTGGCCCAATGAGGCACTTACTTCCCAGGAGGCCACCATTGAAGCTGTGCTTTCTGGGACCCACCATTACATAGGAGCCCCTGGATACCAGGACACCAGGGAAGAGACAGGTCAAGGAGATCCCACTTCCCTGACATGACACCCAATGTATTATTCAGTGGCTAGGTGGGAAAACGGAGCCGATGCCACAGGAACAGGTTACAAAAGTCTTGAAGAGTTAAAAGCAAAACAGGATGCTTAAGCTGCATGGTGTAGACAGTACTGACCCAGGTAATCAGGCTCTACCTCTGTGGTCTGTGGACAGATCTTTGTGTCCTCATGGCACAACCTGGGCTCCCTTCTGCAGGCACCTGTTCCTATCCAGCCCTGGAGAGGTAACCCAAGGGCAGGAGGGACAGCCACCTGTAGAGTGATCGTGTCCCCTTTTTACATCTCATTTCTAGCCACAAGATTATGAATCAGATATCTACAAGGGTCAGTAGTTCTAAAGGAAAGAAGCATCTGCCATAGCAGAACAGAAGACACCTCCTCCTATTAGAAGACTTTTAAACAGTCCCTCCAGGTCAGCTAGCCGAGACTAGGATCTCAGCAGGGATCCAATATTACAAACGATGTAACCTTGTCTCTTGGTGCTGATCTTAAAACATATCCTGATGAAAAGTACAAGAAAAGAAATGAGCACTTACAGGATTCTGTTTCATAATTAAAACCATATCAAAATACCATATAAGGAGGAAGAAAATTAAGCCTCCTTGGTGGTGAAAAGATTTGAAAAGAAAAGAAAATATCAAATGAAAGAGTGTCATTTTAAGTGATAATTTCCACCCCCTTTCCCTGGAGGGAATGCATGCAGACTGGGCCTAACACCAGAGAGATGCTTGTCCAGCCATTGCCCGGGTGCTCAGGGAGAGATGCTCACCCCTTGAGAAACTGAGAGAAGATGCTAGGTATGAGAAGCCCACAGGCCAGCTCAAAAGCAGACATGGAAGACACCCGACCAGCTCCAAGTTCTGAATGGTGCAGAGCCTTCAAAGGATTGTACTGCTCAGACCCAGCAGAGACCATGCACCAATCCACCCTGTGCAGATCAGTGTCCCTGCAGGGGATTATAAATGCCTCTAGTTGTGCTGCCTGTAGGGGAACAAATATCCCATAGGACACTGAGGCGTGAGAGGACACTGCACAATGTTTGCTTAATGGCCTGTGTCCATGACAAAGCCTCAAGTGTTGGTCAGTGCACCAGTACACTTGATTCTTTCTTCCCTCAGTGGTCTTCAGTGCACAACCCCATGGACCGGTTTGGGGGGTCCAGAGATGCAAGGGCCCAGGCCCTGTCCCTCACATACCTCAGAGAGTTTGATCAGGAAAGCAGGGACATAGACAAGTGACCACCGTGCTGTAATTTACTGAGCCATGGGAACTGGAGAGCCATCAGACACCAGGGTGCAATTGAGTCAGAGGTGGAAGGTACTATAGACAGAAGGAACAGCAGGTGCTCTAGGCTGTATCACTGGGTCCAAATATCTGATGTCAGGGGAGTCTTTATAACCTTAACACAAATCTTGTTGGAATTAGAAAGAGACCAATGTTCATCTTTACAGTTATTTCAGGAGAAAACTTTAATGCAGTTCATTTTTAAGTTAAGAAGAAAGAGTAGTGAGACAGTATGGATATTATCTGGAAGAAACTGAGCTCATGGGAGGAACTTTGAAAATTGATCTGTCTACTTCTGGGGAATGTCTAGCAATGCAGTATTCTTGCTTTTTATGTGTTCTGTGAATGGCAATTCCACAGCTTCCAATGGTTTTCCTTCCTAATATTTTATCACCCTCACATGTTATGGTTCTTCTTTCTGTTAGCTACTTTATAACACAGAAAACCAATGCTCAGTACTTCCAATAGAAGGGCTAGTGGAGGCTTGAAATCAGAGCAGATTTCCATAGCAAGGAACTCAGGATACACAAGCCAGACAGAGCAGTACCCTCTCATCTCCAGGGACCTAACTGGAGTTGAGAGAAAGGTTGTACTCTACAGAGAATTAAGGGAAGCTTAAGACTATGTTTCGCCATGGCATTTTTGCTCTCTCAGGCCAAGATAAAGATTGAAAAATCCTTTGAGTTCTAGCTCCTCAAAGTGTAATCACAAACGACCCACAGCATCAGCTTCTCTGGGAGATTGTATGAATGCAGAATCCCAGGCCCACACCAGCCCTGCAGAATAAGGATCTGCATTTTATAAGCTGCCCACATAATTTGTGTATATACTACAATTTCAGAAGCACTGCTCTAAGAACCATCTTTCTTGAGTTGATATAAAAATACCAGAGCTAAGCCTGAGGGGTGGTGGGGCGTGACTCACACCTATAATCCTAGCACTCTGGGAGGCAGAGGCAGGCAAATCGCTTGAGCTCATAAGTTTGAGACCAGCCTGAACCAGAGCTAAACCTCATCTCTAAAAATAGCTGGACATTGTGTCAAGCACCTGTAGTCTCAGCTGCTTGGAAGGCTGAGGCAAGAGAATCACTTGAGCCTAAGAGTTTGAGGTTGCTGTGAGCTGTGATGCCATGGCACACTACTGAGGGCAACATACTAAGACTCTGTCTCTAAAAAGAAAAAAAAAAGGATAAAAATACGAGAGCTTTCTTTAAGGGTAAATTCTCCATGCCAGAGCGACTGTTTCCGGTTCTCTGGGGTTGGTGCAGAAATCTGCATTTTCAGCAAGCACCCTAGGTTCTTGTGCACACTCATATTTGAGGACCACTGCTTTAGATGGCGGGAGATATAGGCAGGGGTAGGCTGGGGCTGAAAATAAAATTAGCATTTTAGGAACCAACACACACATGCCATGGCTCCTGCTGGGATCATAAGGGGCAGATCTAGTTGATTGTGGACAACACAGACCTCTTTCATATTCAGGATCACATGGATACCATGGCAGGAGTACTTGCCCCTGCAGCCCCCATAGGCACTTCCATAGGGAGAGCTGTCTGCAGTGGTCCTACACTAGCAGTGGCCCTCTGCCTAGGTCTTATGCCCAAGGCTCCAGATAGCTTCCTACTTCAAATCTGCATAAAAGTAGCCAAGCCCCCACTGCTCTGCTGGTGCATTCTGTGCACTTGCAGAGATGACACTGCCACCAGGTTTACTGCCTGTGCCCAGCAGAGTGGTGGCCACTGAAGCCCTCGCTGCACTAGCGACCAATGGATCCGTACTTGGGGAACCCTAAGAATTCAGAACGGAAATGTAGCAGAACCTTGAGGCAGCGAATGCTGAGGACTGAGCACTTGCTGCCCCTCCTTTGAAATTATTCTATTCTCCCAGACCCTGGAAATGGAGCCTTTTTCTGGCATTCACTTCAGAACACTACTCATTACCAGTTCTAAAGCTGCTTCCACATTTTAGGTATTTGTTATAGTCACACTCCCACTTCTGAGTAGTGAAGACTTGGTTACTTCTACCTAGATTTTCAATTTCTTAGTCCATTTGGGTGACTACAGCAAATTACCATAAACTGAGGCATTTACCAGCAATAGAAATTAACTTCTTACAATTCTAGAGGCTGGGGGAGGCTTCGAGGTCCAAGATCGAGGCACCTGGAGACTCACTGTCTGTTGAGGGCTTGCTCTTATGGTTCATAAATGGTGCCTTCTTGCTGTGTCCTCACCTGGTAGCAGAGCAAACAAGCTCCCTTGGGCCTCATTCATAAGGGCACTAATCCCATTCATGAAGGCTCTGCCCTCATGACCTAATGGCTCCCCAAAGGCCCTATCTCTTAATATCACCACATGGGAATTAGCTATCAACATATGGATTTGGAAGGAGCACAAATATTCAGACCACAGCAACACTGTGTGTTTCCTTGAGTCTCAATTTTTTTTCCAGAAGTGAAGAAAGTATGAACAGATTTGAGTGGGAAGTTTAGGGGGCAGGAGTCAAAAGTTGGAACCAAAAATCAAAAGTGGAAGCTAAACAGATTTTTTCTTCGTTTTCGATCCTTTGTTCCTCTCCAGACCAGGTGGCTGGGGCCCCATTTTCCAGCTGAGTACTTGATACTCTCATAAATTACTCTTTGGATGAGAACTCATCTTAGTCTTTTGAAATTTCAACAATGCATTTTTCATGCAGTGTTAACACTGTCCAGTGAGTTGCTAGCAGTAGTGAGGTAGATTTCTCCTAAAACTGGGAATCGAACTGCTGATGCAAGATACTCTGGAGCTCTCTTTTCCCACTGACTTGGCAATAGTCAATGTTGAAGATGGTGGGTATTCGGTGATCCTGAATCTCCAACTGACTACAGTGAGCAGAAGGCCCCTACTTTACCTGGTAATAGATAGCATGGAAAAGAAAGAAATCTGTTTGGTTTTACCCACTAACAGGGGTAAAACAGGTATGGACCTGTTTGTTAATACAGTGTAACCTTGCCTGTCTTGATACACTGATGCACTCAGATGTTTGATCAGCCCTGAGCCTAAAGTTTCCTGCCATTGGGTGGGGAGGGAACAAGTCTGCAGGAGGAAGATAAAGGCCAGAGGGTGGTTCCTAGGAGTGGAGAAGCCAGTAACCCTTCAGGGGAAGAGACTGCAAGAAAATAAAGAACACTTGTCTATCATGTATATTAATCATCTGGTGACACCCAATATCTCCCTAAGCCTTCCCTGGGACCAGGCCAATTAAAAGGAAAGCCCCTAGGAGTTCTTAACATCTTTCTCCATGTTTGGAGACTGACCTTATTCCTCACTGTGGAATGTATTTTCCATTATGTATAGTTTCTTTCTTTTCTACAATAAAAACTTTTTGTGTGGAGTTGCTTCCTGTCTGTGATCACTCCATTGCACTGGGCCCAACTTGTGATCCTTCCAAGCAAGGAGCCAAAGAACCAGGACACTGTGTAACAAGAGGCCAGATCTCACATTGCTGGCTCACTCTTCAGCCAGTCTCCATCATTGACCAGCACGAGACATGCCAGGATTCACATCCTTGATTCAAGGTTCTTTCCTGAAATTTGTACTTTTGGGTTTTTTGTGCTTGTTTCTTTGCATTATGAAAATCCAGGTTAACCCTTCTGGTTTATCCCAGTTTTTTTGGATTGCACAACATCACTATAACAACATTAAGAAAAGAATTTCTAGCCAGGCGTGGTGGCTTGTACCTGTAGTCTCAGCAACTTCAGAGGTGGAGGTGAGGGTCACTGAAGTTAAGGAGTTGGAGGCTGCAGAGAGTTGTGATTAGGCCAGTGCACTCCAGCCTAGGTGACAGAATAAGACTCCATCTTTAAAAAAAAAAAAAAAATTTTTGTTTTTGTAATAAAAGAAGAAAAAAGTCACCTACAATCCTGCCTGATACAATAATTTTACTTAATTTTTTTCATTCTTTCCAGAGTGACCAAGAATGGTTTGGCTTTGGGAACCCACGTGGAAAACCATTTCAGTTAAAAGTGCAGGAAGCCCCACCAATCCCTTGAGGATTTTGCCTTTCTTAAGGAGCTCTGATGAAATAAGAGTAGTGAAGTTGTTCTGGAGAGTTGAACAAGAAACTGAAGTAAAAGTTGAATTTGGGGAAGAGAAAAATGTTTGGAGACTGACCTATTCC
The DNA here is from genome assembly GCA_963574655.1 of Perodicticus potto. Taxonomy (NCBI): domain Eukaryota; kingdom Metazoa; phylum Chordata; class Mammalia; order Primates; family Lorisidae; genus Perodicticus; species Perodicticus potto. Next base: position 3,447 of record CAUYRH010101730.1, on the reverse strand, counting down.
TCACTCTGGAATGCATTTTCCATTATGTATAGTTTCTTTCTTTTCTACAATAAAAACTTTTTGTGTGGAGTTGCTTCCTGTCTGCAATCACTGCATTGCACTGGTGAAGCTCTGATGAAATAAGAGTAGTGAAGTTGTTCTGGAGAGTTGAACAAGAAACTGAAGTAAAAGTTGAATTTGGGGAAGAGAAAAATGCCAGAGTACTCTTGCCCTATCCCCAGCTTATTTGACTACCCCCACCAAGCTCCTCCTTTCAGGCAGGGTGGAGACAGCAGGAGGAGAAGTAGACTCTGAAAAACAGGGGACTTCTGCAGGACTGCCAGAGAGCCCCGCAGAGGGCTGCTTGGTACACCCGACTGCTGGTCTTCTCGAGAATGCACCGCTTTCACATTCTTTCTAGTAGGAGAGCCCTTCTAGACTACTCAACCTGAAGAACAGTTTGTTTTTCCCACAGGCAGTCAGGAAATGAGTCCTAACTACTTCTGTCTACTGCCTGGGAATCTTACTGAGTCAGTCTCTGAGTAAGTCAGTGGCTTCAGAAATCTCCCCTTCTGCCCCAGTTCAAGCTACTTAGAGAATTTGATATTTTCATGAAATCTGCCCACATTGGTGCAACCCAGTAGCAGAGCTAGTGGTGGCAACCAAAGAAAGCAAAGGATTTGGCTTCATGAGAACACAGGCAAAGAAAAAGTATAGTTATGCAACCTTCCAAGCCTGGTCCTCATATGGAGATATCCACGTGGACAGGTCAGCAGGGTCCAGATATGAAAAGAGTAAAAATGGGAAAGTTATGTACCTTATACTATGATATTCTTCCATGCCCTTATTCTTTCTAATTCCTAAATGTGTCAGCTAAGAGCTAATATGGATTACAAATCCTTAGATTCCCTCACCTCTGCTTTGAACTGTCCTGGGTGTCCCAGGTATCATCTTCATTTACTTATGTCAAATATCATTCAGTCAACACTTACTACAAGCAAACTGTATGTGACAGTAAGGGTAATATTCAAAATAATTGTCAGCCACTATGGTAATAGAAATCAATATTTATTAATTTATTATTCTTTTTTTTTTTTTTTTAGAGGCAGAGTCTCACTTTATCACCCTCAATAGAGTGTCATGGTGTCCCAGCTCACAGCAACCTCCAGCTCCTGGGCAATTCTCTTCCCTCAGCCTCCCAAGTAGCTGGGACTACAGGCACCCAGCACAACACCCAGTTATTTTGTGTTGCAGTTTGGCCGGGACCAGGTTCGAACCCATCACCCTTGGTATATGGGGCCGGCACCCTACCCATTTAGCCATAGGCGCCACCCAGAAATTAATATTTAAGTAAAAAAAATTAATTATATTTTAAATTTCCTAATGAAACAATTAGGAAACTACATGCAAAGTGACATAAGTTGTAGCACAAATAAGTTCTTAACCACTATGACAATTTCCAAATTAATTATTGATGTCTAGAAATTTATAGCATTTTTGAAGGAGTTATTATGAGCTAAGTGATGTGCCTATGGGAGCCATGATTTAACAAAAGAGCCACATAATAATGACAATTATTTTGAATATTACCCTTACTGTCACATACAGTTTGCTTGTAGTAAGTGTTGACTGAATGATATTTGACATAAGTAAATGAAGATGATACCTGGGACACCCACGACAGTTCAAAGAGAGAAAATTCTGATAATTTTTTCATTAAATCATTTATGACATATGTAACATCAACTATATTGTTCATGGTACTAAATGCTCTCTCCAGCAGCTCCCTTAAAGTTTCTTTAGCCTTAGAAATTCTTATATATCTGTGGCTCAATGGGCAAAGGTGCCAGACACATACACCTGAGCTGGTGGGTTCGAATCCAGCCTGGGTCCGCCAAACAATAATGACGGCTACAACCAAAAAATGGTCAGGCATTGTAGCGGGCGCCTGTAGTCCCAGCTACTTGGGAGGTGGAGGCAAGAGACTCACTTAAGCCCAGGAATTGGAGGTTGCTGTGAGTTATGATGCCACAGCACTCTATCCAGGGTGACAGCTTGAGGCTCTGTCTCAAAAAAAAAAAAAAGAAAGAAAGAAATTCTTATATATTTAATATTTCTGTTCACTCAGTCACAAATACCTGCTACTAGGAGCCATATTTATTCAGTAGGCTTAATTTTACTAATTAAGTAAAGTTGCATTATTTAATTGCATCTCTGTAGTTTGTGAACATCATTTACAGTCCATGAAATTCAAATGTTTAAAGTTCTTTATATTTTTTCTTTTGTCATCAAATTGTAATCACATAAATTATTAGATGATATAATTGGTTTTTTTCTCTTGTTACCAATTTCCACACTTCTTCTTTCAGAACCCCTTAGAATATTGTCTTTGGAAAACTCTAAGTGCTTTCTGATAACCATTTCTTTTCCATCAACAGCTGCCTATAATGCAGATTCAGTCACAAGATTTTCCAATTCTGCTCCAAAAAGCCCACAATACCTCAGGCTATGGTTTCTGCATCAACAGACTGATCAAACTGTATTTTATTGCAATACCATTTCACAATTCCTGTTTGACTTCTTACATCTGGCCTTGGAACTGAAACTTGCATATCAAAATGACCAGGATAGGGCTGCACCCATAGCTCAGTGGGGAGGGCGTTGGCCACATACACTGAGGCTGGTGGGTTCCAACCCAGCCTGGGCCTGCCAAACAACGACAGCTACAACCAAAAAAAAAATAGCCAGGGGCTGCGCCCGTGGCTCATCGAGTAGGACGCCGGCCCCATATACCAAAGGTGGTGGGTTCAAACCCGGCCTTGGCTGAACTGCAAAAACCAGAAAAATAGCCGAGCATTGTGGCGGGCGCCTGTAGTCCCAGCTACTCGGGAGGCTGGGGCAAGAGAATCACCTAAGCCCAGGAGCTGGAGGTTGCTCTGAGCTGTGTGAGGCCACAGCATTGTGGCGGGCGCCTGTAGTCCTAGCTACTCGGGAGGCTGAGGCAAGAGAATCACCTAAGCCCAGGAGCTGGAGGTTGCTCTGAGCTGTGTGAGGCCACAGTACTCCACCGAGGGCGATAAAGTGAGACTCTATCTCTACAAAAAAAAACAAAAAATAGCCAGGCGTTGTGGCAGGCAGGTCTAGTCCCAGCTACTTGGGAGGCTGAGGCAAAAGAATCGCTTAAGCCCAAGAGCTAGAGGTTGCTGTGAACTACGACGCTACAGCACTCTACCCAAGACGACAGCTTGAGATTCTATCTCAAAAAAAAAAAAAATGAACAGTACAAATTAAGGCATTATCTAATGCCTCTGGGAAGTTCATGGCTCTTATGATGATAACCTTCATTGGATTTAAAAACATTCATCACAGGGCTGTGGGGTTAGAAATCCCCACATCTGGCTCGGCGCCTATGGCTCAATGGGCTAAGGCGCCAGCCACGTACACCTGAGCTGGCGGGTTCGAATCCAG
>CAUYRH010101727.1:0-20034 GCA_963574655.1 Perodicticus potto | reverse complement strand
AAACAGTATATGTGATTTGTGGAAGGTGTATAATTTTGACAGGGTCTAAATCCAAGGATAGCAGGTTTTGAATCAGAAGGCAAAGGTTGTTACAAAGTTAATGAGGCAAAAATCTTTATACTGAACAAAAATATTTTGACTCCTGAAGTACAGAATACATTTGTATTAAATCTAGGAAATCTCAATGTCCTTGATTTCCTTAATTGTCAAAAAGAGTGATAGGGCGGTGCCTGTGGCTTGAACACCGGGAGTTGAACACCGGCCCTGTATGCCAGAGGTGGTGGGTTCAAACCCAGCCCCAGCAAAAAAAAAAAAGATAGTGACAATACGCCATACTTTGTTCATAAGAACAAAGCCTCAGAAATGGAACATTTCAGGTTGTTTAAGCCTCAGAAATGGAGCATTTCAGGTAAAATGCTGACAAGAGAATTTGGCAAGTTGTATATATTTAGCACATGGCATTATTTTATCACATAATTATTTTTTTGTTGATGTTAGGCTTGCTAAAATGCTCGAACTTCACACAAATTATTTACAGGGTCCCCTGTCTATATAAAGAAGATGATGAAAAAAATCTATTACAAAATCCACAAGCCTGCGTGGGCTCTGGTAGAAAGGAAAATATAACTGTGGAAGTTGAGTTTAAAAGATGCGGCATTACCTACTTTGAAAATGTCATAATCCAAGGAATGACTGTCCCTAGAAACTGGAAAAGACTAAGGAATAGTTTCTTCCAAAGCACGTCCAGAAGAATATAGCCCTGCTGATTTCTTGATTTTGGCTCCCTGAAATCTATGTCACATTTCAAATCTACCAAACTGTGACATAATAATTTTGTGTTATTTTAAGCTACTAAATTTCTGGTAATTTATTAGGGCATCAATAGGAAACTAATACATTTTCTTTTACCCCCGCATCATACGATTTGTACTATTTTCTTATCTTTCGGATCTATCTAGTTTTTCCAATTTGGACTTTTACCACCTTGTTATGATTCATTGTATTTTTGGATCATAGCATTAACTTCATAAATGCTTATTTTTTAGTTTAAAGTCACTCTACTCTAATTCATTTTCCACACTGCAGTCAGCACTGTCATACTTAGAGACAAATCAGACCGTAAGTTACAACAAAAGCCCTTCAGTCATTTATATTACCCTTGGGATAAAGTCTAACCCACGCTCCTGTTTCTCAAAGGCCTTCATGATCTAGTCCCTGATTTCTCTCCGTATATTCTCCAATGATTTCTAGTACAGATATGTGTGAGTTTCACAGAAAACACTATGTATTTTTTTGCCTTTGAGTATGTAAAATTTTTCTCTAATTTAACCTCTACACAGTTAACATGTATTTATACTTTACCTGTCAATATGAACATCACTTTTTAGAAACTATTTTTATATACCTATTAAATTGCGTTACTGATCAATACTATGTTTATACTACCACCGAAGCCTTGATAACCTCAATCATATCATAGCATTTAACAGTCCACTGAATATTTTGATTTAATTTTAACATATATGTAACCTTGATTTTCTTGGTGGTTAAATTAGATAAGTACTCAAAATAATAATAGTTAATGAATAATATAAGTTAATAATAAAATAGTTAATGAATAATAAATGGTTACTTAATGATAAAATAGTTAATGAATAATAAAAAAATGATAGTTAATGAATAATGCAAGTACTTGCATTTTATGAATCTATATGTATACACTGAATGCATATCAAGTATTTTAATGATGACTTAATATATTATCTATTTTTTAAAACTTTAAATTGATGATTGTATGCTATAGTATTATTTTAATCAAAATCCTTATTGAAAAAGCAGTGCTCACTTAATGATGTGGAGAATGTTCTCAAAGAGCACCGTCTGGTGTAAATTTATGTATTTATTTAAGGCTAACCCTTTACATCCAAAATAAGCATCTAGTGGCTCTTTTCTAAAGTGTAGGTGTATTGTGTAGGAGCAATTAGTCAGTTTTGAAAAGTTTGATTTACAAATCCAAACTTACTAAATGACATGGAATTTTCATCATGTCATATAGCAAAATATTACTGATGTTAATTGTTCCAGACTAAATTGTATTTTAATCATGCTTTAAAAAAGGAAATTGTGATTAGTTTCTACTCTTTATCATTTATCTTTTCTCAATTTATTTAAAGAAACCTTGTCTAGGTCCCAAAGAATGGTTATAATAAACCCATCAATAAATATTTTCGTTAATATTATTTTTACAGTTCTCCAAAAGAGCCATATAAACATTTTAAAGGTTGGGGATATTAGCCACTTCTTGACACTGGTGCTCCTTTTAGAGAAAGGGGGGAAAAAAGTAAAGATCACAAAAGTGGGCTTATATTTATCATATTCAGAGAAACAGAATGAAAGCAACTATGTCTGATTAGAAAGAGAGCTTTATTTTTTATTATTTTTTTTTATTTTAGTTTATTGTGACGGTACAGACAACCAGATCACAATTTTTGAATTTGTTAGGCAGCGCCCCTCTGGTAGTTGTCCCACATACAAAGTGTGCCCTACCTACCTACCTTGTGCTCTTTAGATGGGAACACACCAACTCCCCCTCTTCCTCTCCCCTCTTCTCTCATTCCCCCCCACCCCCTGCTTGAATAGAATTAAGTTTTTCTCCTACGTGGGCATATGTTAGATCGTCTACTAGCTTCATAATAAAATTGAGTCCTTTGGAACCTGCTTTGGAGAGAAAGGGGCACTTTTACACTGTTGGTGAGACTGCAAATTAATATAGCCTCTTTGAAAAGAAGCATGGAGAGTCCTCAAAGAATTCAAATTAGACCTCCCATTTGATCCTGCAATCCCACTGCTAGAGAGAGGCTTTTAAACAGAGAAGTAAGACAATTACCTGTGGCCATATTAAGTACGATTTTCAAAGTCATTGTAAGGATTTGGACTTCTATTCAGAGAGAGAAGGAATGGTGTTTAGGGATGTGAATAAGGCTATGACATAATCTTTCTAACATAACTCATTTCCTTTGGTAGAGAGCGAAAGGGGTCATTCAGAAGCTATTAGAATAATTCAGTTACCAAAGCCCAGAAAGGACAATCAGTCAGAAGCCTGTTGCAAAAGCTGCAAGAGATGATGAGATTTTGATCAAAGTAGTGGCAAAATACATTGTAAGTAATGGTTACATTTTGAAAAAATATTGAACTTAGAGTCAGTAAAATTTGCTTGTACACAGAAAATAACATAAAAAGGCTCAAAAGTTACTCCAAGTCTTGCTTTCTTTCCTTTTTTTTTTCTTTTTTCTTTTCTTTCTTTCTTTCTTTTCCTTTTTTTTTTTTTGGCTAGTGTGTTGAAATAATGAAATGGCATTTACTTATATTCAGAGGATATGTCTGGCATGGACTAGCAATTCAAATTTGGGATGGTTAGCACACAGATAACATCTAACTCCCTGAGATAGTTTTTAATTCATCATAGTTGTGAACTAGATTTTCCAAGACTGAACAGTAGGTACCCGAACAATTTTCAGGTCAGAGACAGGCAGAAGGGGAAGAACCAGTAACAGAGGAGGAGAAAGGTGTTGTGGTGAGGTAGAATACGGCCAGGAGAGCGCTGTCCTGGAAGTCAGTTTCTGCCCTTACAGGCACAATAAATAAGAACAATGCATAAAAATTAATGAAATATTGAGATAAGTTAATCTAGATGAAAAGTCAGCAGAAATGTTTGCTTTGGATTCATCTTGCTAAAACATTTGTAAACATAAAACCTTACTTAGGGCCTTTCCATTGTTCATATCTATTTGGATTAGAAGTTAAGGAAATTGACCTTGAACTCACCTTGAAACACTATAGAAATTTCAAAAGCCTGATTGAATTATTACAGTGTAAAAATTATTAGAGAAATGCAAATAAAAACCACCCTGAGATATCATCTAACCCCTGTGAGCATGGTCACATCACAAAATCACAAAACTGCAGCTGTTGGCGTGGATGTGGAGAGAAGGGAATAGTTTTACACTGCTGGTGGGACTGCAAACTAAGACAACCTTTTTGGAAGGAATTATGGAGAATCTTCAAAGAACTCAAGCTGGGCCTCCCATTTGATCCTGCAATCCCATTACTGTGAATCTAACCAGAAGAAAAAAAAAAATCATTTTACCTTAAGGACACTTGCACTAGACTGTTTATTGCAGCTCAATTTACAATAACTAAAATGTTCAAAAAGCCTAAATCCCCACTAATCCAGGAATGGATAGCAAGATGTGGTGTATGTATACTGTGGGATACTATTCAACTACTAAGAAAGATGGAGACTTTACATCTTACATATTAACTTGGATGGAAGTGGAGGACATCCTTTTTAATAAAGCATCACAAGAATGGAGAAGCAAGAATCCTATGTGCTCAATTCTGATATGAGGACAATTAATGACCTAGTACACAGTGAGGGCTGGGGGATAAGGAGAGTAGAGAAAGGGAAAGAGGGAGGGGTGGGGGGGTCACAGGGTATGGTACACCTTTTGGGGGCGGGACACAAGTATAAGAGGGTCTTTATCTAACAAATGTAATCAATGTAACCTGGTTCTTTGTGCCCTCAATGAATCCCCAACAATAAAATAAATAAAGATATAAAATAAAGTATAAAATGAGAGATATTTTGTATTTTTCCAATACAAAAGATAATATCTTTTTATATTTAAACTTACAAACAAATGATGCTACACCAGAACTAGGGACTTGTATGCCATGAGATGTCCCGGTTATTTTTCAACTATGCTTTTTTTTCCCATCTGCTTGCTTCCTTCTCTTTCACCGCAAGCAGATTTCTCATGGAAGGATGCTTGGCTGTTTATAGACCACAAGTCCTTCATCTCAAATTATTTGTCACCGTGAAACCTGAACAGTTCAGAAACTCCTGGGGAAAATCTCCACAGGGCTTAAGCCATCTACTGATCTAATCAATCGTGGCAGAAGAGACGTAGTCAGATGAAATACAGACATTCTCAACAAAAGCAAAAGCACAAGGAAGTGAAACACAAATCAAAAGACAATGAAAGAGGCCATGTGAATCTTAGAAAAGATAAGGTTGGGGTCGTAGAAAAACAGATTCCACCGGACCTTAGGCCCTGTTGTCATACAGGTGCAGGCCTCCTCATCAAGCAAACATTTCTTTTTCGGAAATTGTTCTCTGTGATTGACTTTGGCTAAGCATTAATGGGCAAAGAAATACTAATGATGTAACCTCAATGTAAATTACAAATGGGCTATGTGAAATTATCGTTAAATTGATTGACTGTGGTTTTCTCATAGTTATAATAGTTTTAATTCAAATTTCTGAAGAAATTAAAACTTGGCACCAGTCTTTTGGAGTTCCCTGTCAAAATTTATGAGATACATACAATTCCTCAGCAAAGTCTCATTTCTAGAGAATTCAGGAGAAGGGATCATCTTTGTATCATTAATAATTTGGCTGGAACTTTATGAAGATAACCTGATATCAAGTTGCTTGTAAGTTGTAGAGTGGAGGTGCGGGCACAGTAGCTCACGACTGCAATCCTAGCACTCTGGGAGGCTGAGGCACATGGATTGTTTGAGCTCAGCAGTCAAGACCACCCTGAGTAACAGTGAGACTCATCTTTACAACAAATAGAAAAACTAGCCAAACATCATGGTGGGCACCTGTAGTCACAGCTACTCAAGAGGCTGAGGCAAGAGAATACTGCGAGCCCAGGAGTTTGAGATTGCTATGAGCTATGACACCACAGCACTCTAACCAGGGTGACAGAGTGAGACTCTGTCTCAAATGGAAAAAAAAAAGTTTTAGAGTGGAATTATCTCACCTTGTGCATATAGTCCCTCCAAATACACACATATCATATGTCTTTTTCAAACAAATTATCTCACATAGTATTGCTGTAATGATGTACAAATTTGATTCTATCTTTAAAATGCATCCATTTATTGTAAATTATGATAATGAGAATAATTAAAGTTCTATATTCCTTAGGTTTTATAAAATATTCATGTTAATAATTAAAACAATAACAGCTCGTTGGTTCTTCAGAACACAATTATCATGATAATCCTGCATCATTTGACAGCTTTTTTGCCTTTCAGCCTCAGTTCACATTGTACAGATAAGAATATTAAGTATCTTTCTTCCCATTTATTTAATATGTCTTGATTCTGTTTTCCTAGTTCCCTGTGGAGCTTAATTTTGTATTATACCAACTCAATCTCATACGAGCACAACATATGAGCAACACTTCCAAATTTTACCTACAATAAACTCACAGCATTTTTTCAAGAGCTATTAAACTCAAATTAGTGTTTATCTCATATACTTAACTGTTGTGTATATTCTTACCCAGCCACTTCTGTCTACTCCAAAATATTCTTAGCAAAATAACATAAAAAGTTTCAATTTTTTCTGACTCTCCAATAAAAACTGTTTGAGGTCTAGCAATTGATATCTCTTCATAATAGAAACACATCCTGCATGGGCTGTCTTCCAGACCCTCTCCCTGCACGTACATTTCTCATCACAACGCATGTACAGCTTTTTCCATCATTGTCAACCGCATTTTTCTCTGAATCATCAGAATTTCACGTCAAAAACAAAAGCAATAAAAAATTAAATATAACTTCAATTCCTCTCATTTACTTTCAGATTGATACATGAGAGCATAAAGAATCCAGTGAAAATTGCTAAAAAATAAAGGATAAAAACAAGGTAAGTATTTGTCTTCTTACTTCCCATCTATAAAAATCTTCATAGTAAAAAAAATGTTAAATACTTGATTTGATGATTCTTCATAATCATTTAGTCCTCTTTACAAATATAAGAGGAATGTAAATTGTTACCATATTTTAATATTCTTAACATTGGAATTCATCTATTTGTATGCATTATATTAGTTTATAAAATACGAGCATATATAAATTCATCTATATGGACACAGTTAATAAACATATGGGTATTGTTGATGTTAACTTGTATTATGTATAGAGGTACTAGAATAATTCTTTAACTAACTACATTAATTTTTTGGATTTACTTGCTACTTCTTATCATTCTGAGGTATTTATGATCTTAAAATATATAGACTCTGGGTGAGTAAACAGGAGTTTGATGTCCGGGCAAAGAACCCTAGCTGATCCACAGCCACACATCACAGATGTGATGTTTTAATACTCTGAAAGCCTTGTGTCCAGACAGATGGACTCCTCTGCTAAACTAAGGTGACAGAAGCAAAGAGATATTTTATCTCCTTATTTTGTCTGGAGCAATTCTTCCTGTGTTTAACACTCCCCAAAAATCCCTCTCCTGGAGCACACAGCCCTGCCCCTACAGAGAATGGCCTCCAGGTCTGTAGCCTGCTAATATGAGGCAGCTTGAGGAGAGAAGGGACATTCAACAAGCCAGGCTTCAGAATATTAAAGTGTTGGTCTCATGCTGTGCATTTCTCCCCTCTCCCCACATGTTCAATACAATCCCCCTTCTATTAGCTTATTTACTGTCTTCATATTAGAATAGAGTACACTGGAATCTTGCTTCTCCATTCTTGTGATGCTTTACAGAGAGGAATGTGTTCCACCTCCATCCAGGTTAATACAAAAAATGTGAAGTCTCCATTTTTTTAGTGGCTGGACAGTATTCCATGGTGTACATATGCCGCAGTTTGTTAATCCATTCCTGGGGTGGTGGGCTTTTAGGTTTTCTCCACATTTTCGTGATTGTAAACTGAGCTGTGATAAACAATCTAGTGCAAATGTTAATTATAAAAGAATTATTTCCTTCTGGGTAGATTCCCAGTAATGAGATTGCAGGATCAAATGGGAGGTCTAGCTCGAGTTCTTTGAGGGTTCTCCATACTTCCTTTCACAAAGGTTGTATCAGTTTGCAGTCCCAGCAGCAGTGTAAAAGGGTTCCCTTCTCTCCACATCCACACCAGCATCTGCAGCTTTGAAACTTTGAGATGTGGGACATTATCACTCAAATTAGGTGATTTCTCATGGTGGTCTTGATTTGCATTTCTCTGATGATTAGGGGACGATGAGCATTTTTTCATGTTTGTTAGCCATTCGTCTGTTCTTCTTTAGAGAAGGTTCTGTTCATGTCTCTTGCTCAGTGATATATGAGATTGTTGGGTCTTTTTTTATTTATTAATTTGACTCCTCTATAGATTCTAGTTATCAAGCTTTTGTCTGATTCATAATATGCAAATATCTTTTCCGTTTCTGAAGGTTGTCTGTTTGCTTTGGTTGTTATTTCTTGCGATGTACAGAAGCTTTTCAGTTTAATTAAGTCCCATTTGTTGCAATTGCCATGGAAGTCTTCATAAAGTCTTCCCCCAGGTTGTTATCTTCCAGTGTTTTTCCCACACTTTCTTTGCAGAGGTTTATTGTCTCATGCCTTAGATTTAAATCTTTTATCCATCTTGAATCAATTTTTGTAAGTGGTGAGAGGTGCTGTCATTCTTGATATATTGAACAAGAATTAGAGTCTGATAAATTTTGCAAACCAGCACAAAGAAGGAGAACAAAGTAGAGTGGGGATGAGGAATAAAACACGAGAGACAAAGATGGGATTGGAAGGACTGGAGCAGCTAAGACTGCAGCCAGGACCGAACCGTGAAAACAGCTTTATTATATAGGATCTAAACAAGGTCAATTGTTTTGCAAAGTTACTTACCAGAGGGAAATTGATGTGAATCTAGAGCATGGGGTAAAGATTGACTTTAGGGAGGAAAAGGCTACCTGCTTTCTCAAAAAAAGATAAGAAGGAAAATATGCAGGGGTTGCTTGACTTGAGGCAGAGGAGAAAATAATTTTATTGTTTTAGGAGGTGAAGCAGCTGGGTGTCATCTCTTGAATGTCCCCAGGCTGTGAGGACTTAGTGGCCACATAGTCCCTACTCTACAGATAACCTTCCTCAGAACCCATTGAGTAAAGTTGTCCTTTCAGTTGAAGATCCTCTTACTTAACTATAGTCAGAAATGTAAAAAATGTTCATCAATTGTCCTCTTTTTTGTTAATTCCTTCTTTACTTACCAACAAATGGTGGCATGAGAATCTACACACAGTCAGCATGAATGTATGAGGATCCATGCAAAAGATTTTTCTGGATTTCCTGTATTGTACAGTGTAATTCCTCCAAAAAAATGAGATCTCTCATTTTAGGATGTAGTAACCTGGCTACAGAAACACTGATGAATCAAAATGAGAGCATGCCAACTTATTCCCAAAGGAGTCTAATGTCTGTCACATATTTCCAGAATACAAGGCAGAAAGCCAACATGACGTGAGAAATCCGTATCAATTGATTTGGCCACAGGGTCCTGGACACCAAACATTATATGACTTTCTACGTAAAAATATGCTGCTTAATATGTGTTCTTAGTCTATGAACTCCTTTTCTTCCAGATATTTCTATATCCTGGACTGACAGGAGGCAATATTGCAGGCTACTGCCTAATAGACTAGATCCATTCAAAATAAATGACAGTGACACATTCAGTTAGTACATGCTCAAACTCTTGATGAGTCCTCCCTTTTCCTCAGCCATAGTACTCATTTCTGAAAGTGACATGAGCCACAGAGTTCATATTAATCTAAGACCCATGCCTCAAAATGGACTTGTAACAGCAATGGTTTTCTCCATAAGTAACACCAGGATGATTTTTTTAAATTACTCTATAGTTTTAAGTTTTTTTGTTTTTGTTTGTTTGTTTGTTTGTTTTGTAGAGACAGAGTCTCACTTTATCGCCCTTGGTAGAGTGCTGTGACATCACAGCTCATAGCAACCTCCAACTCCTTGGGTAGAGAGCTGTGGCGTCACGGATCACAGCAACCTCCAACTCTGGGGCTTAAGCAATTCTCTTGCCTCAGCCTTCCGAGTAGCTGGGACTACAGGCACCCTCCACAACGCCTGGCTATTTCTTGTTGGAGTTTGGCCGGGGCCGGCTTTGAATCCACCACCTTTGGTTTATGGGGCCAGTGCCCTTCTTGATGAGCCACAGGCACCCCCCTGTAGTTTTAAGTTTTTTAAGAAAACTATCTGTCATAAGTCAAAGACATCGCAAACCAGAAAAAAAGTGACTAACTTAGGGATATCATTTGCATATCACACGCCAACATAGTTACAGGTTGCAAATTCCCGCATCTACAGAGTCCCATGTAGTAGTTCTGAATGGTATTCAGGAATCTGACCTTTAAGCAATGTCACAAGTGATGTTATAAATAATGTCTGCATGAGATCTTGAACAATAAGGATTTAGACAAATTCACCACATCTGGGCTATCACGCCCTGGATTTTTATAGGCAATTCAAAATTCCATATCTTGCAAATACTCTGTGTACAAAGTTGCAGAGTAGTATGAGCACTAAAGTTGCACAGTCTGTTTTTAACTTGAAAATGCTTCTTAGGATAACAATTCCATCCTGATTATGCTGACCAAGTTCACAGTAATTGAAGCATAAAACCCAAATCTTTTAATTTTAAATGAACTAACGAACTACAGTTTTTCCGTAGTTGAATTATGCAGAGGGCTTAGTACTACATATATAAATAGGTTGACCATGAGATTGTGTTTCTCTACTTTGGTAGCTAAGGAATCAGTGTCTCATGTACTCTATTTATACATAACGCCTTTTTCATGCCAGCACCATAGGGACTCACTTTTCTTATGGACTTCTTTTCTTTCAAAATAACTTCCCTCTCTTTCATATAAGAATGCCACCAGGTATGTTTGTGATGATAGGGCTATAATAGAAATTTGACTGAAAACTTTATTTTTTATGCAAAACTTTTTTTATTTTTTTAAAGGAAGAAGTGCAACTTACCTATTGGAAAGCCTGGTGAAAATGACTGGTTTTCATAGGAAATGTATCTGTGCATATCAATATATTATGTTTGTGTGAGGGAGGACAATTCTAAGACTACCGTAAGTCAATCATTCTACCCACTTTTAGGAGGCTTACACAGCAGGTTTATTACATTAAATAATTAGCTTTCGATGACTGCTGCCATCCTGTGGGCTTAATATAGTATCTTAGAGACTGATGTTTTAATATCTCAGGGTTTCACTGATCTTATGAAGAAAGCTCTAACCTAGTGGATTTGTTAAATACCATGATAAGTAAGAGAGGGCCTTGTCCTTAAATTTACACTCTACTTAAAATATATAACTAAAATTCTTTTAGGTTTTGCCCGTCTGTGTATTTATAGTATGCCTTCCACAATCTGTTTAAGAACCGTAATAAGCACAGTTCTTAGTAGAAGGAAAGAATCCAATATATAAAGACAATTCTCCTCTCAAAAATAGAGAGAGAATCGAGTTCTAATGACTGTCGTGATTTATATAGGAAATATAAACTATGCCTTAAAACTCCAAAACAGAATATGCACCACTTCTGTGATACAGTGTGCTTAGTTCCGACCCGAAGACCCAAGTCTTTCTGTCATATACAGCTCCAAGTCTCAGAACATAGGACAGGTGATTATGATTATGGACTGAGTTTGTTTTTGTATTGCTTTGAATTCATTAGTAAATCAGCATAATTCCAAATGGCCAATCTCACAACTATCCCTCTGCAATGAGGTTCATTTTTCTATCTATCTGTGCCTTTGTTTTTATTTACTTAGTTTGTTAGTTTGCAATATGAGTATATTATGTGTAAGTAGGTAATTGGTTATATATACTAATTATTTGCAAAATAGTTGCACATTTTTGTGTCTCAGAATATTCTTCCTAGTATGTTGAAGGTGTGACAGTACATATTACATACATCTAGTAAACCCTGTTTTTATGAATAATTTAAAATCTCAATTAATAGACTTTGAAGAATATATGTCTTTAACATCTGTTAAAACGACCTGATAGAAGGCTGATGCCAAAGATTAACAACATGTTAAGTAATACATGAAAATGTTACTGCTTTCAGTAAGAGTTAAGTTCAAACAGAGCCTTATATTATCATGGAAGGTAAAGTTTTCAAGTTCGTAAATTAGAGTGGGTTTTCTAATAACTAAACAAAAAAATGAGATTGTATAGATTGAATGATAATACATTTCCGATAAAATTAAACAAGACAGAAGACTTAAGGAAAGCCTAATGAATCACACTTCGTGATGTTGGTTATTATTCTAATGATTAGTTCTACAATTACAGTTATTAAATCTTTAATCAACTTACTCATTCTTTGATGAACACTACTTTCAATTACAGATCATTGCATTACTTTTCACATGTTACATGACTAAATTGTTGGTATTGTAGAAAATCATGTGTTAGTATGATGCAGAAAACATTTTTAAAAGTTTCCTCAAATTCCAGAAAGTATAGAGGCTATTCCAGGTGTCAAGAGTTGTTTCTATGAGTGGGAAAAAATGATAAACTATAAGAAAATGAAAACACATAGTTAAAATAGCTTTGTTGATCCAGCAGTTATATTTTATAACATGAGCCTAATCCAATTTGAGATTAAAGAATCATATTTACTCTATTTGTTTACTGAAAAATGACTTGTATATTTCAGGAAAACCATCTCGCCTGCTCGAACAGACATGCTTTAAACCCAAAACATGGGAACAGAAATGTTTGTGCTGTTTCAGGAGAACAATTCCCCTAGAAGTTGAGAAAATCAATATTAATATTTTTAAAATAAATATGCCCTGCACTTAATGCATATTTAAAATATAAATGTACAACTGGAGTCAGACAGATCAACAATAACTTTAGTGGTAAAAAAATCTTTATTGTTTGAAGTTCAGATACTGCAGAGTTAAGTATTTGCTTATTTAGTATGATAAACAATTATACTTCTAACAAAATTAAAGAGTATGTATTATTAAAAAGTACTATATTGATAATTATGAAATGTAAATTTATGTTCATCACAGAATATGTGACAGTTTAACATATTTTATGATTTACATATGAATATTCTAATATTTAGCTGTGGTTTGGCCTGTCACCATTAGTGAAGTAAATTGGATAAGATGTGAGTGGTAGAGTAGTATTAGAAGACTTTTCAGTAAGGAAACCTATAACTAAAGCCTCTAAAATATCCTTTGTTGTAACTAGTTTACTCACATAATTTTCCTGGTAATCTCCTGTGGGGCAAAAACTTTCACAATCTAGGAATGCGGGTATATATACATTTGGAAATCAGATTAAAATCAATTCAGGCATATTAAATTATGTATTTAAATGTAAAATTTATGTGAGGTCAGACATACCTCAAAAAACATTCCACATCAAAACTTTTGTATACATAGCAACCTTGGCTGCTCTGTAAGTCAGCGCCCCCCTGTTAGGCGACACCGATTAAAGTCCTCTAGACTTTCATGACATATTAATGACAATATACACAGAGAATAAACAAAAGATTTATTCTCAGCATAGTAGTGATTTTCAAGAGTGCTAAAAGATTTAGTAGTGCTTTTTAAAATATTTAAATTAATATCTCTGGTTTGGGTGGAGAATAATAGAAAACCAAGTCTCCAAACAGTCAAAGATGCAATTTAAGTCACTGCAGGATGCCTTTCACTTAGAGATATTTTGGGTGGATAATTTTTATACTGAGTACATAAATGTGTGAGAGAACAAACTTCAAACTTGTCACTGTATTATTCACGTGACTAAAAGTAATATGACACATCAGGTTCTATGATCATTATGTGTGTCGGAAGTAATAGGAATATTGAAAAAAACCTTTTGAGAACAGAGAGTTGCTGAGGATGAAAAAATCGTAAAAATGTTTTCCTTAATGTTTTTATAGGCTAGGTGGGAAGGGGTCACATGAGACTCATTTTGCTGTTTTCAGAGTGACTGAGCATGAGGAGGTTGATACATGAGAAATAACTAGGCAGTAAGAAGTTAGAGATTTCCATTTTGTCGTTTGTGTTTTGGAAGAAAATAGCTATATTTTGGTGAAAGTGTGCTGAGAAAAGGAATGGTCTGAAAACATCTTCTAACATCTTAGACCATTCTAGCAAGTCAAGGTAAATTTTATATTTAACATTAGTAATTTAAAAATATACAAAATTCTATTGATTAAAATAATTTTTAAAGAGTACAGCCAGCACGGTAGCTCATACCCATAACCCTAGCACTCTGGGAGACCAAGGCAGGTAGATTGCTTGCGCTCAAGAGTTTGAGACCAGCCTGAAAAAGAGACCCCATCTCTCCTAAAAATAGAAAAAAATTAGCCGGCATCATGGCTGGTGCCTGTAGTCCCAGCTACTCAGGAGGCTGAGGCAAGAGGATCGCTTGAGCCTAAGAGTTGAAGTTGCCGTGAACTAAGCTGATACCATGGCATGTTAGCTTGGGACAAAAAAGTGAGACTCTGTGTCAAAAAAAAAAGTCTATATGTCTATGCCAAAGACACTTTCACAATATTGCAAAGAAGAAAATAGTCGTAATTCATTATATGGAATAGGTAATTTCCATTTTTTCACTTGCAAAAAGGTGATTTTAAAAGAATCTGAAGAATCTTAATCCTTATCCTAAATTCTCAGTATTAGGACTCAGCCTGAAATTGGCATCATATAGTAATAATATATTTTCATATATGTTTTTATTTTAATTTACTGTTTCACCATCACTAGTATAGATATATGTTAGTTGTTATAAAAATGTTTTAGACTTGAAATCTTTTATTCTATCCTTATACTTACCTGGCAGGGGAGATGTCACGATCACAAAAGTGGTTTTCCCAAGGCAAAGAGTGGTTAGTCATTGCACTCCGGATGTGCTGACCCCTGTGATTTCCCCAAATGTGGGAAACTTGATTGCATAATTTTATCTAAAAAGTGATAACCAAAAATTATGAGAATTTATATGAATTCTTATATGTATAAGAATTCTTTTTTTTTTTTTTTAGAGAGACAGAGTCTCTCTTTATTGCCCTTGGTAGAGCGCTGTGGCGTCACAGCTCACAGCAACCTCCAGCTCTTGGGTTTAGGCGATTCTCTTCCCTCAGCCTCCTGAGTAGCTGGGACTACAGGTGCCTGCTACAATGCCTGGCTATTTTTGGTTGCAGTTTTGGCCAGGGCAAGGTTTGAACCTGCCACCTGTGGTATATGGGGCCGGCGGCGTACTCACTGAGCCACAGGTGCCAACCAACCAAGAATTCTTATATATAAGAATTGACATCCATTTCCAGAAAATTTACTTCATAATGTCTGTTAGCAGTTCTTATGACTTACTACCTTTCCTGTGTGTATGAGTGAAATATGCTACATGATTGTATTTGTGGGTAACTTACTCTAACATCAATGTATTGTTCAGAACAAAAAAACTTCTATTGAATGCAAACCAAGGTTCTTCAATTATCCTGACAGTTTCTCTAAAAACATGTTTAGAGACTACTTTGAATAAAATCTCTGAATTGAAATATCTCATAAAGGAACTATGTGATGCTACATTTAAATACTCTTAAATAGTAGGAGAATATTGTTAGTAGTTTTCCATAAGGCCACTAATGATTAATGTCTCTATCAATTAAAAATATTAATTTATTATATTTATATAGTGGAAAAATTACAGTTGTTCCTACACTCAAATTCTAAAATAAGAACTAGTAGAAAAAACATTTAGATTATTTTTATCTACTTTAAATTTACTCAATGTTCTGTTGTTACTGTGTAAAAATGTTTAGCACAAGATAAATATGGACTTTTAAAAATAAAATATGTTAAAACTTTATTCTTTCCTATTTATATCATTAACTTTCCTTTGACATCAACCAGAGGAAAACCCAAACTGCTCTCTAAATATGCAGTGTGATTAGAACCACACTTTCCAGTTTCTATATATTAAAAATGTTATAAATATTTTCCCTGAAGGAAGACAAATACGAATACAAATGTGTTATGTCATTTCCAGATGTCCATTAAAAATAGCCACTAAAATGATAGTTTGATGTGCAACCTGCTGCCCATGGACCAGGTGGTTTATATGAGACCTGTTTTGCTGATTTGTAGTGTTGGAAATCGTGAAAATTATGTACGGATCTCTGTTTTGCTAATCAGATTTTGTTAGTGTTTTTGTGTGGCTCAGGACAACCCTTCTTGCAATGTGTGACAGAAAAAAATAAAAAGGAAAGAAAAGGAAAGGGAAGGGAAGGGAAGGAAAAGGAAAAAAGAAAGAAGGACAGGAAAAGAAAGGAAAAAGAAAAGAAAAAGAAAGGAAAAGAAAAGGTGGACACACCTGCTAGAAATGTGACCATTGATCTATATTGTGTGCAAATTATCAAGTCTACCTCTCATGCTGAGATTTTAAATTGTATTTTAGTATAATTATTTCTCAAGATTTAAGTTAACTGAAATTTTATTATACAAACTATCTAGCAAGTTATACATAAAATGATTGTGCATGAAGATTAATTGCTGACGCATACTGTTTACAGAACAGAAAAATTCACCATAAAATTGAGTTGAAGGAATTACTTTATTCTGGAGTATGATATGCACCAGGTAATGCCATATTATCGCTAGTGTTCCAATTGGAAGGTGGTATTTTCCTTAAACATATGCTACCAATGAAAAAGTTCACCAAATTTGCCTCCTCTTCCTCTCTATAAAAAACTCAATTCCAAATTATGTTCAAAAAGTCAAATGCTTAGGCGGCGCCTGTAGCTCAAAGGAAGAGGGCGCTGGCCCCATATGCGAGAGGTGGCGGGTTCAAACCTAGCCACGGCCAAAAACTGCAAAAAAAAAAAAAAAAGAATTCAAATGCTCAATCACTAATTTTTTAAGTATGTGTCTTTAATTGAACTCCAATTTATTACTGGTGATATGTCTATGCCTGTGTAAAATCTCTCATATTTTATTTACCAGGCACTCAAATTTCCATAGCAAACACAAAATTTTCATTTTCTATTTCAAAATTTCAATGTTTGAAATTTCAAAATTTCCTATTTGAATTTTCATTTCAAATATAATCCTGAAATGTATTATATTTTCTAGCATCTCAAATCAAATATTTTGATAAAATGTTTGTTAAATGTCCGTAGCACACCTGATTTAATTCATTTGTTTCTTAGAATTGATTACTTTTATCCTAACAACGATCTTTCCCATTCCCACCGTGGTATGAGCCACGTGAGCATGGGATCATCTATTTGGCACTGGATTGAGGTACACTAAGTGATTTCTATTTGCTTCTCCTGACTTTCTGTAAATACTAGTTATTTGCCCCTTGGGGAGCCATGACTATGATGTGCATCCCTTGTAGATTCTAAGCATATTTCTGGTGCTACCTCCAATCCATTCTTTTTTTTCAAGTTGAATTTAGAAGAAACTTCATTACTGTCTTCAAGCTAATCTTATTCTACTATTGATAATTTTTCATGGAATAATTATCTATATATGCAGAGGAGATAAAGTATATTAAGATGAGCAACATTTTCTACTCTCAGAGATTCATCATTTACTCAGCTAAAGTCCAGAAGTATGCTTGTCCCTATAGCCAAATATATTCATTTACATTTAGGAAATCAGCACAGTACAGGTACTTTCTATCCACAGGAATCGCAAACACTCTGGTGATTATTAGTTGGTTAAATGCATTGCCTACCATTGGTGCAACCAGATATTGACCAAATGACTTCATACCCAATAACTTTAGTCTCACAATTCACATATTTGCACTTCAGTTCTTTAGATTTAAATAATATTCTCTTTGCCTCTTGTTTCTTAACTATTGCACATTATCAAGATACTTGGAACAGTTCACATGTGGTAGAAAATTAATTTTTATGGAGCAACCCTAGTGACAGGAGCCGAAGCAGCAGAAATGTCCCCATTTCCCCTCCCCCTTCCCTTCTCTGGTTGATTTCCCAGGCCTGCTACACTCCACAGTCCTGGTCCCGCCATGTCCCAGAAACAAGAAGAAGAGAACCATGTGGAGGAGACCAGCGAGGAGAAGCAGGACACTCAGAGAAAGTGTCCCAGAGAAAGCTGAAGAGGCAAAGCTGAAGGCCAAATATCCAAGCCTAGGACAAAAGCCTGGAGGGTCTGACTTCCTCATGAAGAGAGTCCAAAAAGGGCAAAAATACTTTGACTCAGGAGACTACAACATGGCCAAAGCTAAGATGAAGAACAGGCAGCTGCCAAGCACAGGACCAGACAAGAACCTCGAGACTGGTGACCACATCCCCACCCCACAGGATCTGCCCCAGAGAAAGTCCTCACTCGTCACCAGCAAGCTTGCGGGGTAACCTGGGCCCCCTCGCCTCCCCTTCCTCACCCACTGGACTTTTCTGTATCATAGGCAGGGATGGAAAGGGCACCCAGTCAGACCTTCTCAGCTTGTTGGCCAGAAGTGGCAGCGGTTCTGCTGGGGGCTGCTGAGAAGGTAATGTGGGTTGAAGAGGGGCTCTGAATTCATGTGTTTGGTTAAAATGAGACTTCCACTCCTTCACTGAAGTCCACGTAGGGGCCCAGAATAGGAAAGACTAGGATTGGATAATCTGCAAACTCATTTTCTTGTGTGAGAAACTGGAGAGATGTGATTTCTCCTTCAGGAAGAGAATGTCCCACAACTGATTAGGCTGAGCCTGGGGAATAATTTGGCAGGTTTAACACTCCCAGGCTAACCTGACATGGTGAGGAAAGGCAGACTGAATGAGACACATTTTCTGTGCTAAGAGTTTTGTCTTTAGGCTGCTATTGCTTCAAGTTTCCATTATGGCAGGTTTAGAGAATCCTCAAAAAGAAAACCTGACTTGCTTGACTAAAACTACAAAGCCCACTTAACTTCCTTTACTTAGTATCTCTTACAGTTTGCCTTGGCTCTCAAATGATGTAAAGATTGATGACCAATGTTCATAGAAAATGGCATGTTCTCTCTCTCTTCCAGCATGTTACTTTTGAAAGTTCACGGAATAGCGGAAACAGTGCTGGTTTAGCAGTCAAGGCATCTGGTTGAAATTCCATTCAGTCTCAGCAGAACTGATGTATAAGCTTGGTCAAATCATTTAACCTGTCTGAATTTCTATTTCCTCTAGAGTTAAAAATATATAATATTGATTCTGATTTTAAAATGTTATAATTGCCAACAGAAAAAACCCTGTGCTATTCATATAAAACTTAATAGTGAGGAAGACCCATGGGTGGTGAGCCTCTGCTGCATGGTACTGGGAAACCATTAGAGGGCTACATGAGAAGAGAAGTAGCTGAGTTCTGAGGGTTATACATTCTGGCAAAAGAACCTCAGAGAGACCTCATGGTGTCTTGAGGATCAAGAAAGAAACCTTAGAAGCCAGCCATGGAAGCTTCTTACCTCTGACCCCACCCACTTTCACAGTCTACATCTGGGCCTTTGCTGCTAAAAAGCTGTTACAGCAGTAGAGCTATGGGGCTGGGGAAACACACTCAGTCATGCTCATGTGTTGACCCACGTTTCAGATGTAATCAGATGCCAGTGTATTGTCACAGAAAGAGGAGAAAAGGGATAAACTGAGCAAGCCTCTGGGGCTCAGTTCTACTGCAAGCCTGGAGCAACAGGTTCTTAAGAGATGATTCACCTTGGAGGAAGCTGGGGAAAATGGTTAAGGAGAGAGAGGAAGAAGACTAAGAAATCTCTTCCTTCCCAGACCTCAGTAACCCAGGTCTTGCATGGTAAGGAGAGGTGTCAGTGCTGACTCATGAACAAGTAGAGGAAAGGAGTTATAGGTGACCAGCATCTTCATCTCATTATCACCATCTTGGCCTGAATCTTAGTGAATGCAACCTGCTAGTTATGAGAAAGAGGGCCAGGGTGAGAATTATTTATTATTAAGAGCAAGATTCTGTAATCCTCTCGCGCTCTCACCACACAAATTGTGATACACCAAACACGTGGGCCAATGAGAATGCCTGATACACTTGCTGACGTGCAGGTCGGGGAGAGGAGGTGTGTGCACTTCTAACTGGCCATCTAATTTTCAGGCTGTTGTGCAGATTGGGTAGGAAAAACTTGGTGAGGAAGGATTGGAGAGAGCAGGATCCCTGGACCTCCTAGCCTCCAAACTCCTTGACTGTCACTTGTAATTGT